>CM076578.1:1498277637-1498514743 GCA_034641835.2 Pinus albicaulis | reverse complement strand
ACGAAAGTCACGCCACCTATTTGGGAGTATTTTTCATAATGTTTTCAAAATAATTTGTAGTTTGTTGCGTTTCAACCTATTGCATTCTTCCATCACCTTTCTATTTTCACTCATCTTGCAAGAGTATCCCTTCAGCTCCTTTTCCAAATTATGGCTAAAACGTCTTCTTTGTCTGGGTCATCGAGCCAAATTCCTCTCATGGATAATGAGAGAGACATTCTAGATACCGTGTCTTCAGTAAAACATCTTCCATTTTATCAACACGTTCTATTGAATAAGGATAATTCCCCTGTCTATTCCACCTTGATAAAATCTGGAATCCTTTCTGCATGCATCCCGAAGACCCATTTGTTCCCAGAGTTCATATATTGGTTGGTTTCCTTAATGTATCCCGGGAAATGTTTCGTAATGAATTCCCAAGGGGAAAATGTTCTGCAGGTGTCAACCCAATTAATCCACCAAGCTCTGTTTTTTCCTAAGTCCGAATCATCAGTTCAATTTTCAGAAGATTCACTGATTAATTACTATGAAAGCCTTGCAGGAGAATAATTCAGTCAATTTATGTTCCATTTGAAACCTATATGAAGCAATTTCAGCCAGAGTGTGGAGAATTTACTATGGAAGTGTTCTATGAAGAGATTCGGCTTGTATTGAGCAACATTGCTAAAATCTTGGCAAAGAAGACGACGTCACAGTGGATAAGTCAGTCCTAGGAATGTTTGCCATGATGATGAAGCCAGGAACGGTCTTGGATATTCCATCCTTTTGGCAAGAAGTAGTCAAATCATAGTTGATGAGTCTTCCACTAACATGTTCTTTTAAATTTCCCTCACTGATTGTCTACTTATTTTTATATCAGAATGTTGAGGAATTCATGCAGTTAGGTCTAAATATAATGGACATAAACAAGCATAGACAATTAGTTATATTTTGGACAGATGTAATCAGAAGGGAACAAAATGAAGAGGGGTTATTTTATTTTTCTAGTCAATATATACCCATTGCATATAAGATATTGAACGGATTTCATCCTTCTTGTTTCTTACCTAAAGCCTGGGAGTTTCTACATTTAGGAACTAGGCGTAGATTTAGGGACTAGTTTTTATTTGAAGAATATTCTGAAATAAGGTTGTATGGAGCAAATGTTGAACCTTACAGGCTCCCAACATTTGTACCAATGAGGCTCTTTGCCTTAGAGTTTATCAGATAGAGCCTAAATTTTGATCGTGTGCACTTTGTTCCTATGAAGAAAGTTCATATGTATAAATTGCCTATGAGTGTGGGACCTTTCATAGTTAATATGAGGTAGGCGTTTGAGGAAGTAACAAAACTGTTGGAGGAAACACATATGTTACTAGGAGAAAAATGGGCTTATGATCCTCATGGTGTAATTTCACAGAGAATAACTGAGAACAGATACTCAACTTTCATTCATGAAAGTAGACCTGAGCAGGAAAAGGTAGCAAAAAAAGGTGAAATACGTTTAATGAATACAAGCATTCAAACTCCTATTACAACTGAGAAAAAAAATAAAAGAGGTAAAGAAGTTGTTATTGACTTGGATGATGAGGCACCAAGAGGTGAGAAAAGGAGAAAATTTGCTGAGGATCATTCCTCTAATTCACCTGGTTTTTCCTTGCGTTTAGGTGAAGAGAAGAATGCTCCCTCTTCCCCTGAAGGTCATGAATCCTCTCATGAACAAGTACCCTTAATCAAACATGTGCTTTTGCAAATTGAAGAGAGAAATTAGAAAATGAAGGCCAGCATGGAGGCCCAAGCAGAACATCAGGTTACTACTGATTAGACAAGGCTATTGACAGTAATGGATCTTGAAAAATATCAATTTAGGATTGCTCTATCACATCCCACAGGAATGTCAATTGGGTCTTCAAACAATTTTAATACTATAAATGTGACTATGGATGTTAAAAAGATTCCACTAATGGACAAAATGAATTTCCATATGCAGACAGGACAATTGATTGTTAACAACCTCACAAAGACAAATGAAATGGTAGTTAAAGCTGACAACATGTTAGGGAAAGTTATTAAGCAGCTGAAGTTAGAAAAGGCTAATTCAAGATCCTTGACAGTTCAAAATGAAGAGTTGAAGAAGATTATTATTAAGATTGGTGTAGACCCTAGTGACAAGTCTACTATGCATAAATTCATGCAAAGTGCTGAGGCAGAGATTTCTACATTAAGGAAGAAATTAAAATTGCCTTCTGGTGAACATTCAATGGCTTCAGAAGTTGCAGAGGTAGAGAAATAAAAAGAAGGGTTGTTGCAACAAATCATGAAGAAGGATGAAGAAATTTCCAAAGTAAAACAGACTACAATTGCATTACAAAATCATATTGATAATCATAAATGTACCTTTGTTTTTCCTATAGGTAATGAAGAACCATAAACACAAATTATTCAATTAAATACTGAGTTGCAGATGGCAGAAAGGGATAGAAAGAAAGCTCAGATATATCTAGAGACTGCAACAAAATTGATGAAGGTCCTAGAAAATGAAGTAGAAAAATACAGAATGGATTTCCAGAATGCTGAAGCTGAGATCAAGAATCACAAAGAAAGAATGAAAGGCAATCTGTCACTGATATAAGCTAAAGATATCATTTGTACTGATATCATTTCAAAAATGAAATCCAATTGGTGTTTCATGATGATAATTTCAAAAGAAAAAGCTCTTATTGTGGAACGTGAAGAGCCAATTATGTATGATAAGAAAAAAGGGATTAACAGGGCCATTTGGGCCAGAAGATTTATTGATTTTATCAATTCTAAATCAGATCAGGAGTTAGAGGAGAATGATATGCAGGACAAAATTTTATATGCAGTGGAAATTAACAAAATGATTATCAGGAATGATCTTAGAAAGGCCGTAGAAAAGAGACTCATAGAAATCAAAGAAGCAGTAAGTCATTTTGACAAAGAATTTGATAAAATAACAATGGTAGGCTTTCCATCGTGTTGGGGGGCTGAAGGAAACCTTTTGCCATGGAGCTCTTATGAGAATTCACTGGTGATGACAAAAAGCAAGATTGATAATAGGTATGAAAAGACTCAGGTGCTCAAGGGAGAGACAATGGTCAACTTTTTGCAGAGACATTTTCAACTCTTATGGATGGTAAAAGCCCATTTCACTGAAAGGCCTTATTATGACTGAATCACTTCATTCAGATTGGAATATCACAATCTAACACATTCAACTAAAACAAAGGTAGAAATATGGAAAAATTGCAGTGCTTGGACAATTGACCTACCAAAGGGATCAGTAACAAAGAAAGACAAATCAGTTGATCAAGAAAAAGAAGTCACTTCATCAGCAATTCCCATAGATTAGGATATTTACTTTATGTTATTTTCTAAAGTCAATGTAATTGTAAAAAGACATTTTCAAGGCATGTAATAGACAGCCTTCAAAATCATGAAGTAGTTTTGGTACTTAGAATTGGTTACAGCAATTCCAAACTACTTTTTACTGTATTTAATGTAATTCTCAAGAGGAAGGAAGATTCCAAGTTTTGGACCTTCAAAGCCTAATTTTTGTACTTAGAGATTGACAAGTTAATGAGTGAGTATCCAATTTTATATCATTTTGTTAATGTTGAAATGTATTCTTAGTTTACGTTATGTTTTTCCATCTATGAAAGAAACAGAGTTATGAGCAGTCAGCCTCTTTATACTTATGTATTTCAGAGTTTAAAAAAATTAATTTGCGCTCCTCTGTTTTAATTATTTCTTCATATACTTCTTCTGGATTTTGAAATGGTATTTTCTGTATAAAATAACATATCAGTTTGAAGTTTTCCCTTCTGTTTCTTCTGATTCTTTCATTCAACATTCGCTAAAGATAGCATTGCAAAATGTTCATATATTTGATATTTAAGGGTTTGATCTTTAATATTTGAGGGTTCATAAGATAGAGACAAATATATACATTCGTGACATAATTAAATAGATGTCTTAAGCATTGATTCCTTATCACAACTAAGGGATTTTCTCTTAAGGTACAACATTAATTGGCGTTGTTGCCGGGGACCGAAGATTCGAAGTTTTCCTTGGGTTTTGTTCATATTTCCTCTGGTTGTTTAGAGAGGAGGAAATACAAAGTTGTGCTTCATTAAAATAATTCTGGCTCCTAATGTTACACCATTTTTTTTGGTCATCTAACCCATTATCATTAGATGAACCCAAGTACACCATGTAAGACCAATTTTACCCTAAGTAAAATTGCTTTCACCATATAAAATAACATTTGTCTATATTTCCTAAGTCATATTTAACCCAAAACAAGGAAATTGATTAAATAAATCATTATTTATTTAATTATTTCCTAGGAATAAGTTATTCAAATCATTATTTAATAATATTCCTAGTTAAATTTGACTAAATCATTTGAAAATAATTAAATAAATCATTATTTATTTAATTATATTCCCACCATCTCCTTAAAATAATAAATAAATCATTTATTTATTTATTGTTTATAAATAAAGGAATTGACCCAAGTCAAAAAACCTTTTCCCTCCAACAAATATAATAAAATATTCCTAAAGGGTGATTCTAGAATTTGATTAATAATATTTTATTCATGCACCGAGTTCTAGAACACCCCAATATTTTGTTATAAATAGAAGGGTTTTTCCCATTCATTAGTCACCTTCATTGCATTAGATCACACTGGATCTATTCTTGGTCACCATTTTCCATTTTTTCTTTGTGAGCTCCCATTGAGTTCTATGTTTGTCAGGGTTTTCTACCACAATAAGAGAGAGGAATTTTAGATCTGAAACGCTGAGGACTTTAAAGAACCCATCCCATTGAGGAGAACCGGAAAAAACCTTTCTTGTTTTCCTCTCAGGTGCCCCATTCTTTAATATAATACAAATCATTCTTTTAAACACTTTGTTCTTGTCTTGTCTATTGGATGCATGGAGCCATATTATATTTTATCTGCTTAATTTCTTTTGTGCTTGGATCTGAATTTGTGCAGCAGACCTAAGGATATTTTGCAGCCATAATCGATGTTAGGGCTATTTGTTATGCGTAGCTAAAGTGATATTTTACGACGAAAGATTCATACTAACAATTGGCGACTCCACCCGGGTTTTATTTTACGACCACTGTCGTTTTATCTATTCCTGCATATCCAGCTGTTTCAGACCCTAGGGTTTCTCTTCAGTTTCCTGTTTTTCTTATTTTTATGGTGCTTTTCACCTCTAAAACCCCCAAACAGTCAAATTTTTAACTTCCGTGTGATTCTGGCCTTATTGCGCACGTGACAGACATCAGCCACAGCTGAGACGAAAACTTTGTCTGAAATCTGATGCCGAAAGAGCCGGATCTGCAGGTCGCACTTATTGGCCCAAAAAGTGTGACCTGACCTTGAGGACGCACTTTTCTGCCCCAAACCTGCGACCTATACTGAAAATAGGTCAGAACCTGGGACCTGCACTTTTTCTACAAATTTTTCAACACTTTTTCTAGGTTTGTCTGATGCTTCTGTCAGGGTTTTCTAGCCTTCATCTCCGCCCGTTTAGACCTGCTTCAGATTTTTTTCACTCAACTAAGTGGGAATCTTGCCCCTTAGGGCTCTAGTACCCTCCACTTTTGGTGGGAGAGTTTTTTTTGTTTTCGACGTCTGAATTTCTAGAGTTTCAGCCTCATTTCTTTCAGATCTGATACCTTAGTTTCAGATCTCTTTAGATCAGCTCTTCCCCCTTTCAAATCACCTCATATAGTTTTGTTTGGGTTCATTTCTAGGGTCACCTCATTGTCCCTCCTATTTTTAGCTGATCTCCTCCTTTTTAGCAACAACCTTGCCTCTACCTCCTTGCTGCTCTCTGCACCTCTTTTCAGCAGATTTCTCCTTTAGATCCCTGTCCCTCCTGACCTTAGATCTATTGGCCTTTTTTTGTGTGCTTTGCCTAGTTTTTCCCTCTTATAGACTAGTTTTGAGAGACCCACCTTCTTGGGTTAGATTGATGCATTAGTAGTTGTTAATTTTCTGTTCTTTTAGTTTTATTTACTGCAGATTTATTTTCAGCACACTTTTTCTTTTACTCTCAAAACATCTGGGTTTAAAAAAATTAAAATTAACGCACACCACACACTGACCCTAAGTGAAGAAGAGCCTGGTTACCACCACCTGGCAAAGACTTTAAAATAAATTGTCACTGCACCTCTCCGCCCTTGACCTCACTTGATTTTGCCCCTCCCTGCCCCTGTCGGTTTTTCTTCTTCCCGTCATCATTGCGCCCCCAAGGCGCTTCTCCCGGAGACTTCTTGGCCTTCACCCTCAGTTTTCGGTCGGTCGAATTCCTCCTGCCCGTCGTCATCGAGTAATTCCCCCCCTGATTCCGCACTCTAACTCTTCTTCTGATTGTTCGGGTTCTCCCCCTACTTCTGGTTCTCCCTCTTTTACCTTCACCATGTCTAATTCAGGACCTAGCCCTAACCCCAGTTCTACCGCTGGGTCCATTTCCAATGGAACCACTACGGGACCTACCTTGACTGCCCCGTTTCTCCCTTATATGGTCGGCCTCAGTCTCCCCGACTTCAATCAGTTGATTAATGATCCTATTCGCCATGATGTCAGTTGGCCTACTATGCCAACCAAGATCCCCTCCGACATTCCCAAGTTCGAAGGCCTTGCTAGTGAAGATCCCTCTAACCATATCCGATCTTTCCACATGTGGTGTTCCTCCAATTCCATCATAGATGACTCCATCCATCTTCGTTTGTTTCAATGCACGCTTATCGGCGAAGCTTCTAAATGGTATGTTTACCAAGCCACCTCTTCCCATACCACCTTTGCGACCATTGCCCAAGCCTTTCTATCTTATTTCCAGCTCCCCCTCCGATACAACACTGGTACTGAAATCTTAACTTCTTTCCATCAATCCTCTTCGACCCACCTTTCTGCTCATGTCCAGGAATGGCGGTGAAGATGGAGCTTGTGTCGCGCTCCCTCCTTTGAAGATCGGGTTTACATGGACTGGTTCCTTCGCTCTCTCTTACCTCCCATTGGCAAAGATGTCGCATCCCATTTTCCCCAAACCGAAGAAGCCGCCCTCCAAATAGCTTTGAAGTATGCCCTTATCTACGCCCAATCTGGTTATGTTTATACCGTCCTTCCTGACCTTCCCAAACCCAGTGGCCCTAATGCCTTGGGGGCATCTCACTCTGCCGACGGTATTGTTGGAGCCCTGTCACATACCTCTGTCCAACCTCTTCCGGGCTATGGTTTCCCTCCAGGGGCGAGCCCCTCTAGCGCTTTTTCCCCTCCAGGTAGCATGTATTCAGGCTACGGCATGCCTCCTCCTTTTGCCCACCCTCCTGCTTACCTTACTGCTGCCCACCCTACCCCTTATCCGCATCCACAACCTGGTCTCCCAGCTCCTCCAGCATTTGGACCTCCCACTCCCTTGCCTTTTCCACCCCCGCAACCGCACTTACTACCCCCTCCAAGGCAAGTATTTGCACAGCAGGGGGAACCTAATTTTATTCCTTCTCAAAGAAGGAGAAGAGGCAATCAATCCGCTTTTGGTAATCATGGATCCAATCCTTCGAGTATTGACTCTACCACTATCAACCAGCCACAAGGCTCTCAGCCTAAGCCAGACAGGCCGCTTCGCACCAATAAACCATGTTCTTGTTGCAGTGTTTATGGTCACTACACTCAGGATTGTCCTTTATTACTATAAATGCGGCAGATGTGGGAATCTCAGGCCACCGTGAGGGGGCCACACTCCTCCCCTTCTATCCCTCCCACTCCAACTACTTCCCAACCCGTTTTGTTTACCGATCCTTTCCCTCAACAAGGATTCGTGGCCACTCAACCTCCTCATGCCCCGGTAACCACTCAACCTTCCCCTTCTGGTTCCTCTGATTACCATATTCTCATGATGGCCTCTGACCCTCCTCTCACCGTCAACCTTAACCTTCAAACTCGATCCTGTCAGTATTCCACGCCTCCCGTTCCCTCTGTCTCCGAGTCTCCATCTCCAGGTCCTATAGAGCCTCTGTCGACACCCAATGGTCCCTTACAAATCCCTCCGCCCAAAACTGAGGTTCATCCCAAGACTCCTAAGGGACCATTACACTGAAACGTTGCCTCTGGTCGGGCTGCCCATTCATACAGCATAGTATATGATCTGGCACAATCTCCTGCTGCCATTTCAACACTGGAACTTCACCAGTCATGTCCTTCTCAAAAGAAGGCTCTACTATCTACCGTGGGTGCTGTAGATCATGCTGATGACCAATTGATTGTTTTCGACGCCCGTCAGTCAGACCATCCCCCTCTTCCTCCTTCGGTTGCTTTCCAAATCCCAGTCAAAATCCGAAATGCCAATGTCGCTCGGTGTATTATTGATGAGGAGGCATCTACCTGTGTAATGTCCGCTTCAGTTTGGAAGCAACTTGGATCCCATGAACTGGCCCCTTCCACAATCACCCTTCGTGCGTGGGATGGCCATGCCTCCCAGCCCATTTTCCTCTTCCGTAATTGTCCTATCACCCTTGCGAGCAAGATTGTTTGTGTCGACGTTGAAGTTATCGATGCCCCTCTTGACTACAACATTATTTTGGGACGTAGTTACACTTATGTCATGTCTGTCATCCCATCCGTAGTCCACCGCAAGATGTTCTTTCCTCATAATGGCAAGATTGTCACCATTGACCAGTTAACCTACCATGAACCAAAATCTCAGACCTCCCCTGAGTCCACAATCTCTACTGTCACCAATAAACCAACTGTTGATTCTTTGACCAGTGTTTCCCCTAGCGTCTACAAAGACTCCTCTTTTCTTTGAACTTTTCCTGGTCCTCCCCCTCCTCCTGTCTCTGACCCCAGTTTAGCGAATGTTTGCACGATGCAATCCTCTCAGGCTAGCCTTCCGCAGCCTGCTCTGGCTAGTTAGCAACTTCCATCTCGCCCACTGCAACCTACTCCTAGCTCTTTGCTTAAGTCGACCGAACCATTTTCGCCTGGTCCTTCCCATCCAACTCCCACTCAGGAACCTCCCTTCCCTCCTGAGTCAGTTCCCTTAGGTCCCCACCATATGGGAGCCGTCCCTCCTGGTCCTTACCCCGCCGGTCAGATACCTTGCCTTGGTCCTCCCCGACGTTTATTCGGTCCCCGTCATGGCCACCCTTTCCCTACCTAATTTAACCTTGGGAATACCAGTATGGTATCTTACTCCTCCAGCCAAGACCCCACTGGGCCACCCCAAACCATACATATATGTGACACCAGTGAAACCGATTCCCTTCGCTCCTTCCACTGCTACAGTGCCCCTAGCCCTCCGCAGGACCCTCCCCATGCTGCAACCCCTACAGGCAAGAAAAGAAAAACTCGAAAGGGGGCATCCAAAGACAAGGCCACCGCACCCGACCCTACCCCTCCCCCTCCCCCACCCGCCAAGCCTTGTGCCTTGTGTGATGGTATCGGTCACCCCACCCATACTTGTCCTGAGTTGCCTCGTATCCAACCCATGGTTAAAGTCGCGTTCCCTGAATCGACGGTCCCTGAAACCTCTGTTTCTTCCTCATCCACAGCCAAGACCTCAAAGACTCTTCGCACCAACAAACCTTGTGCTCTGTGTGGTGTCCATGGCCATTACTCTCACCATTTTCCTCACCTCACACATTACCAAGCCTCTTTAGAGGTCATTCGCGAGTATGAAATTGAACAAAATCAATCCACCTCTCCTATCCTTGCTCAATATGCGTCAGGTCTACTCGAGGATCCTCCTGCTACCATTGACATTCCTCCCCTTGATGTTGAAATGTCAGAATATGCTGCTCCCCTCCTATACCTATCATCATCTGCGCAACCATTTGAGTACATTCCCTTCGAATCCACTCCATCTGTTCTGCTTGATCCTCCTTCACACACATTCTCGGGCTCTTCATGTTTTGACCATCTTTTTACCTATTCTTCTGTCATTCCCCGTGATGACCCGTATCTGCGCCTTTCTTCCCATAATGTTGATTTCGGTAGCTTTGCAGCGTCGTATGGTCCCCTTGAGCCTTCCATTCCCTCCCATAATCATGATCATATCATTCGTATCTTCGATGTTTTTCGCAGCCTGAGTTCCCGCTCTTCATCCCATAGTTCTCATTCATCTCCCTCTCATCGATCTATGAGTCCTAGACTTCCTACCCAGACTACTCCCTCCCATAGCCATCAGTGGATGTCTATCCTATACTCACGCTACCATCCTTTTTCTCATCCCTCCCATTTGTTGTCCCGCGACACTATTACATCGACCCTCTCCTCCACCCATTATCTTGGCTATGCCGATGGGGCAAGTCGCTCTTCCCGGAATATCGCTGCAGTAGCATGGTCCATCTTTACCCCCTTGCATACCCTAGTTCTTGCAAATGGGTTCTGTATTGGTAAGGCCACCAATAATCAGGCCGAATATGATGTTGTGCGTAGTCTCTTAGCTGATGCCATCTCTCATCACATCCTCCATCTTCATGTTCATTTAGATTCCTTGCTTCTTGTCCTACAACTTAATGGTGTCTATCGTGTGCATAACCCTATCCTCTTTAGAAAATATTTACGTGTGAAACTTTTGATACGTGCATTTACATCCATTACTTTCAACCATATCCCTCGACGTCAAAATCACTATGTCGATCATATTGCAAATCATGTTCTAGACTAGCATTTATCACACACAAGACAATAACAATTCACATCATCCAAAAAATATACATAAATCATATATATCATATAACATGTGTTTTTAGAGTCCATTTGCTCTGAAACATATCACATGCCCATAGCATGGTACAAAAAACAAAACTACAAAATGGGGGGCACCACTTGCCCCTACAAAAACACTGAGGGGCACCATCTGCCCTACATCTAATCACTCTCTGGAGGATCCCGAGCCAATGGCTCTGCTCCCGCAGCTCGTAGATCACGCACAGTCTAACCGGCCATCGCCATGCAACGCATGATACCTTGCCATTCTAAGGGTAGCCCAATACATAACTCTATGTACTGGTCGTCTAAATCCTGCCAACCATGCTCCGACACACCGGTCAACAACCCCTCACATCTACAATGGATGTCCTCCACCAGAGCGGCCATATCCTCGTTCTGTGTTGTCCTTGATCCACACGCACCTGTAGCCCCTGCTGTTGCCGGTCGTCCCATATATCCAGCTGGTTTCACCGGAGCTATATCTGCATTCCAAAACATATAACGATTAATACCATGAATACTAGTCACAAACTCTAAAATGCACATAACATATTAGTTGCTTGTCACTTACCATCGGGCCCCCACACTCGACCAGGCAGAAGCGGCAAGTCCGGATATCCCTAATAACTCATCCCACTATAGGGATAGTCGTCTATGTATAGTGGCATCTAATCCCAATGGGCGAAGAACTCTGGTCGGAACACCCGTCCGACTGCCCCTCCTCCTCCTCTACACAGTAATAGTCCCCACCGATGCATCCGAGGCTCTCTCAGACCTCCATCAGGTAACTATATACGAGGTCGCAAGGTCAGGATATTCTCAAAAAAGAAAGAGCACACAACAGTCCCATAGGCAAAATCATGATTCACTTGTCGCTTGCATAGCGACAACTGTCATTTCACCGACACCAACATCATCTGGGCCCACCCATAGTAGGTGCCCCCCAACACAGTCTCTACAATCATCATCTGCCCTCCAGTGATGTGATGGAAAGCCTGGCTGCCAAAGATCCGCAACACTACTATGGCCACTGCCCGGGTCTCCAACCTCTCGATATCCCCAATGGATATGCGCGTCCCTTTAACTCAGACACCCGGTTGACAATGTCGATCAAAAAACTCCATAATGTTACGCCCTCGTGGTAACACTAACTGTGTATTTCCCACCATCCCTAATGGTGGGAAACCAGTCAAGAAATGCAGATCCTGGACCATCAGCTTGATCCTGTGCCCCTGCACTATAAACGCCTCATGATCTGGATCCCAATAACTGATAATCCGGGCCAACAAGTGCTCTCCAGCCCTCATCAAAGGGTTCTCCAAAAATTTAAGAACCCCATACCTAGCCAGTGCACGACGGACAACCTGATCTGCTTGGATTTCCGTCCGTAATGTACCTAAGTCTCTCTCTCTCCACTTGATCCGTATATGTTCCATATCTGCACAAAACCATCATTTCTGTCAGTCTCCAGATCAAAAAAACTGCATTAACCTATACCAAAACTGAATCTCAACCCATACCAGCATTGAAACCTCCCACATCTACCAGGTCGCACTTTTCAGGCCTAAACCTACATCCTAGGTCACATATTTTTCCCCCAAAAAGTGTGACCCGAACGTAATGAGGAAGTAGGAGCAGTTACTGAGCTTCAAAACCCTAATCTTCAATTTCAATCCATCAAAAACAAAGTGTAGGATTAGGCCTCTTACCTGCAACTGACAGATCACGATTCCAACGATCGGTTTGTCCGCTACGATCCCCGCAAGATTTAGGGCCTTCTCTCCTCTCCACATTCACCACAGCTACACAAGCAAATGAATGATTTTGGAGGGAAAACGCCTTATTAGAAGAAAACCCCTATTTTTTCTTTCGCTCGTTGTGACCAAACCGTCACCCCGTTTGACACACCGTCTGCACTATTGGAAAGCTCTCACCGAGCACTCAAATGGGTATCTGTCAGTTTTTCAGTTTTTGATACTTTACCAGGACACATTCTATCCCTGAAGTGTCTATTCACCTCTTCTTAAAATTGAATTTCTTCACTTACGACACTTGTACTTGGGGCACCATTTTGCCTACTTACTCGTCTTTGTTCGTTATGATTTTCATCATAAGCTACCCTATTGTACTGATGCTTTTATGGTCCCCCATTGGACCTGTACTATAAGGTAGCACCATTGAGTCGCCCTTGTTTAGAGCATCCAAGTCGAGTCATCATCACACCCATAGCATCTATTCCAAGCCCCTTTGTACCCCATTATAGTCCTCCATCCTTTCTTGCTTGATCCCTCTCTCATGTTGCACATTATGGCCTTCAATACCCTTGTCCCCTATCCCTCATGATATTGTGTCTGTTGCTGCCAAGCCATTCATGCCCTTTATTCTCTAACAAGGGAAGTCGTCCAACCGCTCCTCTGTATCCCTCATTCCATCATCATTATCAGTATCTACTTGTTCGTCGCTCTACTATTTTCCCTCGTGCCTTATTTGGGGTTCCCTTATTGCCTCACCTATGGCGGACCTACTTCTATCGACATCAGCTCATTTACTCCAGAAGCCAGGTCTAGGGGGTAATGTACTTTGGTTCAAGCTCTTCTCAGCCTGATCGTGATCTATACACTTGGTGGTCCAGTGATGCAGCAGCAGCTATTGGTGATTCCCGGGCGTGTGTGAGATGTCTCAACCCTCATGAGGGGGTGGCCCTACAGGTAGCCCCCCACATGCCCGGATGACTTCTTCATTTCCACCCTTGATGCAGCTCCTCTCATTTGATGATATCGGCCTCAACCGCTTGCAGCGCCTCTTTGATTTGCATATATCAGTCAGATTTTGTGAGCCCCTCCCTGTGTGTAGGGGGCATTTGGGTATATTTATATCCCATGTACTAAAATCTTCTTATATAAGTCCTGAAGGTTATTCCAGGCATCACATGTATGTGGGATTCATCATTTTTATTTGGCTCATGTTTAGGCCAACACATGTTCCATTCTTGTGTTCCGTGTTTTTCTGGGCGCCTTATTCTTTGTACTATTGTCTCGGCGGGCATAGGTATGCCTCCCCCGCCGCCTTTAACACTGGTACTACTCCATCACCTAGAAACTTGTTGCACCTATAAGTCTCGTCTCTTCCGGGTCTAGTCCTTTAGCACATTAGACTACCTTACATTCCTCTCTCTCACTTCTGTCTTGATGCCTAGTGATTGAGTTCTTACAACGTACTTCGGTCATACGATTTGCTCCTAACACTCATACGTTGGGGGGCAATCTGTTACACCATTTTTTGGTCATCTAAACCATTATCATTAGATGAACCCAAGTACACCATGTAAGACCAATTTTACCCTAAGTAAAATTGCTTTCACCATATAAAATAACATTTGTTTATATTTCCTAAGTCATATTTAACCCAAAACAAGGAAATTGATTAAATAAATCATTATTTATTTAATTATTTTCTAGGAATAAGTTATTCAAATCATTATTTAATAATATTCCTAGTTAAATTTGACTAAATCATTTGAAAATAATTAAATAAATCATTATTTATTTAATTATATTCCCACCATATCCTTAAAATAATAAATAAATCATTTATTTATTTATTGTTTATAAATAAAGGAATTGACCCAAGTCAAGAATCATTTTCCCTCCAACAAATATAATAAAATATTCCTAAAGGGTGCTTCTAGAATTCGATTAATAATATTTTATTCATGCACCGAGTTCTAGACCGCCCTAATATTTTGCTATAAATAGAAGGGTTTTCCCCATTCATTAATCACCTTCATTGCATTAGATCACACTAGATCTACTCTTGGTCACCATTTTCCATTTTTGCTTTGTGAGTTCCCATTGAGTTCTATGTTTGTTAGGGTTTTCTACCACAATAAGAGAGAGGAATTTTAGATCTGAAACGTTGAGGACTTTCAAGAACCCATCCCATTGAGAAGAACCGGAAAACACCTTTTTTGTTTTCCTCTCAGGTGCCCCATTCTTTAATATAATACAAATCATTCTTTTAAACACTTTGTTCTTATCTTGTCTATTGGATGCATGGAGCCATATTATATTTTATCTGCTTAATGTCTTTTGTGCTTAGATGCGAGATTTTGCGGTAGACCTAAAGATATTTTGCATCCATAATCAATGTTAGGGCTATTTGTTATGCATAGCTAAAGTGATATTTTACGACGAAAGATTCATAATAACAGTGTGTCCCTCAGGATCCTTCTTGATCAAAGTTGTTGTACGGGGCATAACAATAGGGAGTGAATTTTCATCGCTTTCCTTGATCTTGGCCGTTATTAGGTGGAGTATGTTGAGACAGGAGGCTTTGGTGAAGATCCAGGAGAAAAAAATTCTCACAGCTTCTCTTGAACCCAGTAACTATCATTTTTCGAAAAAGATGAAGGAGCCTCTTAGTATCAATGTGGCAATGTTTGAAAGGCCTTTATTCTGCCTTAGCCCAACTCATATTCTAACAACAACTCATAACTTCAAAAAAACCAATATCATTGGAGATGGCTGGTTTGGCACTGTCTATAAAGTTGTTCTTCCAGAAGGCAATATTGTAGCTGTTAAAAGGCTAAGCCATGAGTTTTGACAGGGTAACTGTGAGTTCCTAGCAGAGATGGAAACTATTGGAAAGGTGAAGCATAGGAATCTTGTATCTTTACTTGGTTATTGCGTCTTGGGGGATGACAAGTTTTTGACTTACGAGTATGTGGAGAATGGTAGTCTTGAACTGTGGCTCTGTAATCGTGCAAATGTTGTTGAGGTCCTTGACTGGCCAAAGCGATTCAAGATTGCCATGGGTTCTACACAAGGTTTGGAATTTTTGCATCATTGTTTCATTCCCCACATTATTCAAAGGGATATGAAATCGAGAGATATCCTTTTAGATGAGTCATTTGAACCCAAGGTTTCTGATTTTGGCCTTGCCCATCTCATAAGTGCATATGACAGTCATGTAAGCACAAATATTGCAGGAACCTTTGTTTATATTCCTGTTGAATATGGGAAAAGCTGGAAGAAAATAACTAGGGATGATGTTTATAGCTATGGAGTGATTTGGCTTGGATTTTTAATCGGTAAGGAGCCTACAAGTATGGAATTAAAAGAAGGGGAAGGTGGAAATCTCTTGAGTTGGGTGACGCATATGATCAAGATGGAACAAGTAGAAGAGACCCTAGATCCCTTCATCTCTTGTGGGCTCGCAAAGTCTCAGATACTGCAGGTGCTACATTCAGCAAAATTGTGCACATCAGAAGATCCAGGGAAGCGCCCCACAATGTTAGATGTGGTCAAGCTCGTAAAGCTAATTGACCTAGTCAAACAGAGTTAATATTGATTCTTGATTATGCTTGTGCCTATCCTTTCACTATCTTCTAAGAAGAAATCAGGTGCCTTTCAAACACTTGTTTTATTTTATTGAAATTGAGTCAGAAAACATGATAGCTAAGTTGTCTTCCTTTTCAGTATCAAAGAAGTACACAAATAGTTTTTCGCTTGTAAATTAGTCTATCAAGACTTAGCAATGTAATAAAGTATGTCCAAATAAAATTTGTATTATAAAATTACTATTAGAAGTTTCTTTTAGGGAAAACAGATTCAGATCCACACCCTTTATACTTTGTCACCCTTACTGGTGTTCGTTCTTCTTTGATTCTTACCGTAAGTAAGAAACAAGAACATTAATATTTGTGGATCAAGAATTTAAGGTGCAACAAAACATTATGTTCTTAACAATGACAATGGTTCTCAATCTGATTAATAGAAGTAGCAGTCGAGTTGTCAATAGTGACATGAAATTCTTGTTGTATAAGAATAAAATCGTTAAATGAATGAATAGTGTTGATAAGAATTGATGGACTAAATCAAATTCTCAAAGACATTTACAACAAAGAATATGAGAAAAAGGCATATAAAATTGAGGTAATGATATCCTGTTACAGGCTAATGTAAAAATAATGTCAATAAGGATGGTACTTCAACAAATGAATCCATATAAGAGTATATTGTATTTGTTTGGACATTTTTCTGAACATTTGGGCTCTTGTAAAAGTCTAATTGAGCTTCCTAGCAATTTGGAAAAGCTTAAATCATTGCAAGAACTCCACCTGGGCAGGTGTAAAAGTTTGGAAGTGATTCATAACAAGATGGAGAAACTTTCATTATTGAGGTTATTGGAATTATCCAACTGTGAAAGCTTAAAATATCTTCCTTATGGGTTGGTAAATTAAGATCAAGATACTTCAAATTAATAGGTCCCACAATACAACTGAGTGTGGGAGCTGCTCAACAGTATGTGCCTCTAGGAACTAATCAGTTTTTATGGCTTGTGTCTCCAACTATTCCAACACCAACCCATTTTTTGGGCTCTTCCATGGGAATTCCTGGAGTTGTTACAACAGTTCAGGGACCACAAATTTCTAGTAATTTGGAAAAGTGGCCAAGTTCAAGGATTGTTGGACCAACTTCTGTTGAACATATTAACAATGTTTTTGTTGTGCAGGGTGTTGCAAATTAGGGGGAATGCTCCCTTGTCACTCAAGAAATATGGTATCAGGCAAGAAATTTCATCTTTTCAAGGAGGGTTAATTCCATTAGTACCATCAAAACCCCTACAAGATAACATAAAATTCATCTTGTCTGCAGGATGAAGCGATGTTAAATGCATGTCTGCTAATGGAAATGGTTTTTCTTCATATTCAATTTTTAGTGGAGTTGTTTTTACTGCTATCCTTTCTTAATATAATCATATTTTAGCTTACCAACCTCTGTATTTAGTCAAGAATGTTTCATTTTCTATGGTTCTTGTACCAATATCGGCTACACCTTCTCCAGCTTTGGCTAAGCAGAATCAGCTATATAAATCAAAGAGCACATCAATTGTGCCTGCATCTATTGGAGTTGGTGCAACAATTTCAAGTCTGAGAAAAAACACCCAATTTTCCTGGCCAAGGATGATGTAGTCTAATGCTCAAAAGTATATCAAGGTTTTCTCTGAGGTGGACACCAACAGGGATAGTAAAATCACCGATAAACAAGCTTGTGATCTTTTATTGAGCTAGAAGATTCCAAGAGGCATTGAAAAAACAAATGATAATATAAAGTTGATGATTATTTCTATGTCATTTGAAGGAAGTGTTGGATTAATTAAGTTTTATGATGCCAATAACCATTAAAATAACAAATTACAACTGCTATTTTATATGAATCAAGGTATTTATTTGCCTCCAGCTAAGATATCTTCAAAGTTGTCACCTCATTAGCTTTTTCCATGATGTATGGAATTGGATTAAAAGGGGGTTGATCTGTTTGAAGGAGATATCTTAGATTGAAATGCATCCTTGAATGAAACTGGCTATGAAGAAGAGGGTACTCCTATTCTCACTTGTCACTATCGCAGATGCATAGCTAAAAAGTGTCAAAACATTTTCCTATATGATAATTGACTGGTTGAGAAGGATCCTCCAGCCATTCCCCTCCAAAAATAATATGTTGTTTAGCAGTAAGAATTACCTGACCATGTTTGAGCTTGGTCTTTAGTCTTCACTCTGCATAAATCCATCCTTGAGGAGATATAATTAGAATATCTATATCGAGATTTGAAACCCTCAGACAATTTTGTTGAGAGATTGTAAACCTCAACACAATGGAATCTGGAGTCTGGACTTCTATGTTGAAATATCATGCATGCACTCTCCCTAGAAAGAGTTGAGATAAGATAGTATGACTGTGAATCATTCAATCCCAACTATTGAGCGTGCCAGATCTTGTTAACCATTTCTTCCATTTCAAAGAGAATGTATCTTCCATTTAGAGGCAAATAAAATCTTTGATAAAATTAAATATTGTCTTGCCCAGGAAATAGTGACAACCTAAATGGAATCTAGACTAATCATATTTGGAATTACTCAATTATCTTCCAATGACCTTGTTGTACCTTCTTTTTCTTTTCATTTTGAAGTTGAAAGTCAATGCTACCAATCAATTTCCTGTGTGCTCCTTCCAGGCTTGTCTGCATTTGTTATTGAACTTTATCTATTTTGAGGGTTTCTTCAACTTTGTTACATATTTCCTTTTCAATTCTCTTGGTTGTCTCTTCATCTATGATCTTTGATTTTTGTTTGTTTGTTTTCTGATGGTAATTCTTTTCTTTAATATTTTAATCAAGATGATGATAATTATACTCAATCTGAAACATGTAATTCTTATAGGAATTAATCGACCAAGACTTGTTGTATACACACTATAGATATGAAGCATTCAAACACCTGAGATACTTGTAAACAATTTATACATATAATTATACATGTGCATGTAGAAGATAAATTAAGTCAACCTTATTGAATAGCAGTCCAAAAGTATACTCATTCTTGTGGACTTTGGTTTGAAGCTTTGCAGCAGTGGTGCCCATTTGAAGATCAAATTCATTGTTGATGAGAATCCTAATATCATTTGGATATTTAATCATTGCAGAAATGAGATAAAAGGAGTAATTAAACATAGGTATGACAATTATTAAGATCTGAACCATGTTGTTCCCTAGACTTGTTTAAAGCTCGAAGCTATGGTTCAATCTTTATTGTCTTGTTGATAAGCTACTTGAGCATCCTTTTGCATAAATCATTAATGCCATAAATTTAGAAGTTATTGTAGCTGTAATATACATTTTGTTATCATTTTGCAGCTTGGATTATAGTTAGGGTATTATAAGTAGTTTCACTCACTGGTGTGTTCAAGACTATAGTTGGCATCAAGGAAAAGACATTAGCATATTTAGCAACAGTAAACAAGTGTCAAGACATTTTTCTATATGATAATTGACTGGCTGAGAAGGATCCTCCAACTATTTCCCTTCAATAATAATATGTTGTTTAGTAGTAAGAATTACCTGACCATGTTTGAGCTCGGTATTTAGTCTTTGCACTGCATAAATCCATCCTTGAGGATGTATAATTAGTAGATCTATATTGAGAGTTGAAGCCCTCAGAAAATTTTGTTAAGATTTTGTAATCCCTCAGCACAATGGAATCTGGAGTTTGGACTTCTATATTAAAATATCATGCATGCACTCTCCCTAGAAAGCGTTGAGATAATATAGTATGACCATGAAGCATTCAATCCCAACTATTGAGCGTGCCAGATCTTGTTAATCATTTCTTCCATTCCAAAGAGAATGTCTCTTGCATTAAGAGGCAAATAAAATATTTGATAAAATGAAATATTGTCCTGCCTAGGAAAAAATGACAACCTAAATGGAGTCTGGTTTTACTCAATTATCTTCCAATGACCTTATTGTACCTTCTTTTTCTTCTCCTTTTGAAATTGAAAGCTGATGCTATCCATCAATTTCCTTTGTGCTCCTTCTATTCTTGTCTGCATTCATTATTGAACTTTATCTATTCTGAGGGTTTCTTCAACTTTGTTACATATTTACTTTTCAATTTTCTTGGTTGCATATTCATCTATGATCTTTAATTTTTTTGGGTTTGGTGATGATAATTATTTTCTTTAATATTTTAATCTAACTAATGATAATTATACTCAATCTGAAGCATGTAATTCTTACAGGAATTAATCGACCAAGACCTGTTGTATACAAACTACAGATATGAAGCATTCAAATACACGAGCTACTTGTAGATAGTTTATACATATAATTATACATGTGCATGTAGAAGAGAAATTAAGTTGACCTTATTGAATAACAATACAAAAGTATGCTCATTCTTGTGAACTTTGGTTTGAAGCTTTGTAGCAGTGGTGGCTATTTGAATATCAAATTCATTGTTGATGAGAATCTTAATATCATTTGGATATTTAACCATTGCAGAACTGAGATAAAAGGAGTAATTAAACACAGGTATGAACATTATTAATATCTGAACCATGTTGTGCCCTAGACTTGTTTAAATCTCGAAACTATGGTTCAATCCTTCTTGTCTTGCTGATAAGCTACTTGAGCATCCCTTTGCATAAATCATTAATGCCATAAATTTAGAAGTTATTGTAGCTGTAATATACATTTTGTTATCATTTTGCAGCTTGGATTATAGTTAGGGTATTATAAGCAGTTTCACTTGCTGGTGTGTTCAAGATTATAGTTGGCATCAAGGAAAAGACATTAGCATATTTAGCAACAGTAAACAAGTGTCAAGACATTTTTCCATATGATAATTGATTGGCTGAGAAGGATCCTCCAACCATTTCCCTTCAATAATAATATTTTGTTTAGTAGTAAGAATTACCTGACCATGTTTGAGCTTGGTCTTCAGTCTTCGCACTGCATAAATCCATCCTTGACGATGTATAATTAGCAGATCTATATTGAGAGTTGAATCCCTCAGAAAATTTTGTTAAGAGATTGTAATCCCTCAACACAATGGAATCTGGAGTCTAGACTTCTATATTAAAATATCATGCATGCACTCTCCCTAGAAAGCATTGAGATAATATATTATGCCCATGAAGAATTCAATCCCAACTATTGAGTGTGCCAGATCTTGTTAATCATTTATTCCATTCCAAAGAGAATGTCTCTTGCATTAAGAGGCAAATAAAATATTTGATAAAATGAAATATTGTCCTGCCTAGGAAACAATGGCAACATAAATGGAGTCTGGACTAATCATATTTGGTTTTACTCAATTATATTCCAATGACATTCTTGTACCTTCTTTTTCTTCTCCTTTTGAAGTTGAAAGCCGATGCTATCCATCAATTTCCTCTGTGCTCCTTCTAGTCTTGTCTGCATTCGTTATTGAACTTTATCTATTTTGAGGGTTTCTTCAACTTTGTTACATATTTCCTTTTCAATTCTCTTGGTTGCATCTTCATCTATGATATTTAATTTTTTTGGGTTTGGTGATGATAATTCTTTTGTTTAATATTTTAATCTAACTGATGATAATTATACTCAATCTGAAGCATGTAATTCTTACTGGAAATAATCGACCAAGACCTGTTGTATAAAAACTACATATATGAAGCATTCAAATACCTGAGCTACTTGTAGACAGTTTATACATATAATTATACATGTGCATGTAGAAGAGAAATTAAGTCGACCTTATTGAATAACATTCCAAAACAATACTCAGTCTTGTGGACTTTGGTTTGAAGCTTTGTAGCAGTGGTGCCTATTTAAAGATCAAATTGATTGTTGATGAGAATACCGATGTCATTTGGATATTTAATCATTGCATAATTGAGATAAAAGGAGTAATTCAACACATGTATGAAAATTATTAAGGTCTAAACCATGTTGTGCCCTAGACTTGTTTAAATCTCGAAGCTATGGTTCAATCCTTCTTGTCTTGCTGATAAATTACTTGAGCATCCTTGTGCATAAGTCATTAATGCCATAAATTTATAAGGGTTTCTAAAGTAAAAGGAAACT
The DNA here is from genome assembly GCA_034641835.2 of Pinus albicaulis. Classification (NCBI taxonomy): domain Eukaryota; kingdom Viridiplantae; phylum Streptophyta; class Pinopsida; order Pinales; family Pinaceae; genus Pinus; species Pinus albicaulis. The sequence continues at coordinate 1,498,492,602 of CM076578.1, read as the reverse complement.
AAGGTATTGTAGCTGGAATATAAATTTTTTTATCATTTTGCAGCTTGGCTTATAGTTAGGGTATTATAAGCAATTTCACTCACTTGTGTGTTCAAGAATATAGTTGGCATCAAGGAAAATACATCAACATATTTAGAAACGGTAAAAAAGTGTCAAAAAATTTGCCTATATGATAATTGACTGGCTGAGAAGGATCCTCAAGCCATTTCCCTTCAAAAATAATATGTTGTTTAGTAGTAAGAATTACCTGACCATGTTCCGTGAGGAGGTATAATTAGTAGATCTATATTTAGAGTTGAAACCCTCAGAAAAATTTGTTGAGATATTGTAAACCACCAACACAATGGAATATGGAGTCTAGAATTCTATATTCAAATATCATGCATGCAATCTCCCTAGAAAGCATTGAGATAAGATAGTATGACCATGAAGCATTCAATCCCAACTATTGAGCATGCTAGATATTGTTAACCATTTCTTCCATTCCAAGGAGAATGTCTCTTCCATTTAGAGGCAAATAAAATCTTTGATAAAATTAAATATTGTCTTGCCCAGGAAACAGTGACAACCTAAATGGAGTTTGGACTAATCATATTTGGACTTACTCAATTATCTTCCAATGACCTTCTTGAACCTTCTTTTTATTCTCCTTTTGAAGTTGATAGCCGATGCTATCCATCAATTTCCTCTATGCTCCTTCCAGTCTTGTCTGCATTCGTTATTGAACCTTATCTATTTTGAGGGTTTCTTCAACTTTGTTACACATTTCCTTTTCAATTCTCTTGGTTGTCTCTTCATCTATGATCTTTTATTTTTTTGGGTTTGCTGATGATAATTCTTTTCTTTAATCTTTTAACTTCTTCATGTAGTGTTCGAGTATGGTTTCATAATTTGGTATTTTTTACCCACAATATACTCCTGTTGAATTATTCTTGTCCCTATTGACTTTGCTCAACTTTCCTTGTTTTAAGTTCATAACCTCCTAGGACTTGATTTCCTTACAACTTAAAGAACTGATTCCTTTTCTGCAAAGCTCTTAGTTTTTCTTCTGCAATTTGAATACTCATCATTTTTTATTTTCAATTTCCTTCCTATTATTCAATTTAAACTCTTGTAATTTTTTTCGAAGATTTTAGTACATTACTATCTTGATTATCTATCTAACGTGAGAAAACATTAACCATAGGCTTCCTCCTTGATGTCTAACTTTGAAATACAATTTATTTACAATAATTATCCCAATTTTTACTTACCTTTTAAAAAATATTACAATCTATTTCCTTTTTTTAATGCCTTTAAAACCTAATTTGGACACTCTATCAAAGATAATGCAATTTTAAGTTGACATGTTATTTTAGGCTTAACTTTGGGGAATGATCTCGATGTTGACCTTTGATCCAAATGGAAAATGGCACCCACCCATGGTATTCATCCACCCATGTTATCCATCCACCCATTGAATTTACCCATGGTATTGTAAATCGCATCGACCCATGGTATTCATCCACCCATGGTATATATCCACCCATGGTATTGTAAGTGGCTTCCACCCATGGTATTCATTCACCCATGGTATTGTAAGTGAGATTCACCCATGGTATTTACTAATCAGGAGATCACGTCTAAGTTGAAAAAATGCTAAAAAATGGAAGTGTTCAAAATTGGTTGCAACTTGAAGGACCAGATAGGCCTTATCGTTGTGATTCTGGCACCGTGAATGACACTCAAATCCGATGTCGTATGTGAAAGTTATGCAAGTTTGAAGTCTCCAGTATCCTTCAAAAATCCAGTTGACCAAAGTTGACTTTTGACTTTGGAAATATTAAAAAAATAATATTCCAAAGAATATTTTGAGAATATTCCCCAAAATATTCCATGGAATATTCCATCTGGGGCGAATTAGAAGCAGACAAGTGGCAAATTCTTATTTGATATTTGGATGACTTTTGAAGTTTTTGGCAATTATGGGCTGCCACGTGGCAGGCTTAGAGGCCGCCAAGTGGCCCCAGACCGAGGAGGAGGCATGCCATGTTAAAATTTTGGAAGTTACAAGGTTTGAAACCAAGACCAAACCTCCGGGTTATAGCGGAAATATTTTACCGTCAGGTCACAAAGGTGTTATTTGACTACGGTGGCGGAGAATGTTTATTTAAAGTTTAAACAATAATCAGATGGGCGACAAAGGGGGCCAGCCCCCTAATACATGTGACCGCGGCTCGATGTCCAGGGGCTAACTGCTCGCCCAACTATTACAGCAGTGGTTAGCATTATACATGTGCCCACCCACATGGTTACACTTTATGCCACAGTAAATAAAACGTGGATTGTTAAATGTTTTCACCAATGGTTTAAATGGAGGAGACCGCATGTGACCACCACCAAATAACATTAAATGTAACAACTAACTGTCCACCAGTTTGGGGTGGAGTCCGCCGTTTTTGGAGCAATTAACTGCAGTCAGCCCACAATTAGTGGGGTTTTCAATTGACATTGGGAAGAAATTTGTTTTCATGATAACTTCAATATTGATCCAATTTGGATGGAATTTTAGTCAATTTTGGCTTTCTTCAGAATTCTGGAGAGTTTGGGACAGGTGTTAGAGTGAACAGAGGTGTTCTATAGCCATTTTTTCTTCAAGGAAGCTTGGAGAGCCATTAGGGCCATCAGGGAAATGGAGCTATTTTGGGCTGTACTTCAATATTTAAGGTGAAACAAAACCCATTTTTAGCTTATTTCTGTCTTCTGAAGTCAATTTCACAGCTGGTTTTGGTTGTTTAGGCATATTTTTCTCTGTATAACCATTTTGAACAACTTAATAGAGCAAGGACATGCCCATTGGGAGCCTTGGACCCGTCAGATGTAGCCTAGGAGGGGTGAACTACATCATCATGTTGCTGTGTGATGTTATGGTGAAGTTTATCTGTTGTCTATTTCTAATTTACGATGTTAAATAGTAAATTTAATTAACATTCCCTCACACATAAGACTCAAAAACCTTATCAAAAACACTTTGTTTAACTTGCAAGACATGGAGAATACTTTGCACACTTAATTAAATGGAAATGGATACTTTGCATAGCATTTAAAAATACTTCCATTTTCAGATCAGATGGTATCAGAGATAGTGTTTTTGAGCATTAGGAGAGCTAGTGTTTCTCTCTGTATTTTTCTTATGCAAAAGGACTTGTTTAAAAGACTACATTAGAACCCTTGCAAGCAGTGTTTAGCCATTTTGGGGCAGCATTTGTTGTATGTTTTTGAGGCTTACTTGGCTGAATTTTAAGAGATAAGAAGTAGCCATAAACATGTTTTCAAGAAAAAGAGTTTAAACAGTGTAAAATATTGACTGTTTTACTGTTTGCAAACTTATTGTGGTTTGAGTTTGCTTGAGTTTTGGGGATAGCTACTGATTAGCTAAGTCTTGGAGATAACAAAAAAAGGAAGTAAGGGATGAAGGCTTTTTCCTTACCCCAAAGTACCTTAAGGTATCCATTGGAACACAAACCCTATTGACGATTGTTGTTAAGAATTTTTTGGAGTTTGTTGTTGTTTGGCTGCTTGAATAAGAGTTGGTCTTTACAGCCATTTGGTTTTAAAGCTTTGTCATTTGTTTTGAAAAGCTTTGAGATCTTTGTTGAAGTTAATTTTTTCATTGACATCATAATGATAACTTCTACAAGTGAAGTTTCCTCCTTCACAAGATTCTTCAATGATGATATGAAGCATGAATTTTTTATATTGAAGGATATGGTACATACTTTGTTTGAGGATAAAAGATAAAGTACTGAACTTCGTGAACAATTGTTTTCCATGAAGGAAGAAAAAGAAAGGATTCTTCAAAAAATGCATGATATGGAGAGGCAACTCCATCAAGCCCAAGAGGCTTTGACCAAGAAAATGCATGAGGAAGAGGTAATCCATTCTAACTTGTCTTTAGTTTCCTCTTTAGAAAGGTGTGTTGGTTCTTTCGAAAAACATACAAAGGGAATAGGGTCCAAATTAATGATTAAAATGGGATATGAAGGCAAGGGGTTAGGTAAACATGCACAAGGCATGGTTGAACCTGTTCTTGTTGAGGAATGACCCAAGAATCTTGGTCTTGGTTATGTGTAGTTTAATGGCGAAGATTCCAAATCTTTGAAGGCATGTGATGCTACTTTAAAGAGAACCTTTATTCCAAGTTCTAAGATGAAAATATTTCAAACTTGTTTCAAGGATGATTTCCATTGATTTAAGCCTTTGTTGCAGCAAGAAGAGGGTAAACATGTAGCTTATGGCATGCATGCAAGTTCAGACAGTTCTCAAGACAAAAATGATGATGTTAGTCAGAAAATGAAAGTTGTAGCCTCTACTAGTTCATCTTCTCATGAAGACAAAAAGGATGAACATTCGAAGCAGCACAAGAGGTATAAATCTTCTCATGATCAATTTGATTATGTTTATGCAAAGCATGATAATTTTACATGCTTAAATGGAAGAAAGTTTTGTTGTACATTTTGTAGTCAATTTAACCATCATGTTTCAAGATGCTGGATGAAGAAGAAAGCATACAGGAAGCAGATGAGACAAAGAAAACTTTTAAAGAAGGTCCATAAGTGTTTCAAATATTGCCAAAAGAAGGTACATGATGTCTCTAATTGTTGTACTTTGCATCCAACTGGTCGTCCAAATCACATGCAACAAGAGGACATAAATATTGGCACAAGTGGAACTACGAATTCCATTATCGATGTGAAAATGGAAGATTCACATGAAGAAGTGGTGCAGCCCCAAAAATCACCATGGAGGTGGCTTGTAAAGAAGTGGATGGACTTCTTAAAACAGTAAGAAATACTCCTTTGAACATATGCACATTTTGGTTGTATGCATGTATTTTTGTTGAAAAGTTTGATGTAAGATTGCATATAAATGCGGTTCAGTTGAAGGAATTTCTTTGTTGTTTCAAAATTTCGCCATGGAGGTGTAAAAGATGAGTATGATACTCACTTATATTGTAGCAATATTTTTTTTTAGTTCAGATCTTATAGTCACCCACATGTTTTTGGGATTATGTACTTATTGGTACTTGAAAGGAAGAGTTGAAGGTGTACATGTACATGGAAGTTGTATGTGTAAATAGCAAACTGTAAATAGGTTCATTGTACATTGATACATGCACATGTGGTTGTCAAGATGTATCATGTTGTTTATCGACTTGTGTCGATTGTGTCGCACATGTTTGTCGACTTGTTTCGTTTGTGTTGCACACTTTTTACATTGATTTTGTGTCAATTATATAGTACATTTTATGTCGACTTATTGTTGATGTCGCATGTTGCACGACTTATGTTTGAGCCACCTTGGATCATGGATCAAGGCAGCGATGCTCATATTCTTTCTGCAAATTTCTCGCCAGAAATTTTACGAGTGAGTGCAAGAAAGGCAACTCTTAACATGAGGATAAGCATCGAGGAAGGGAAGTGTGAATTGCTTTCTAGTTGTGGTTCAAAGTCATTAGCCATGTAGGGAAAGTGTTTTTAGGCTGAAGAGAAGAGGGTGCAGTACTCTTAGTTGCTATACAGATCAGTTTCAGTATTTCAGTGAGCTTTTGGGGTCCAAAATATTCCCATTTGGGAGGTGTGATCAGGAGCTCAGGTCCAAGTTGAAAAAATGCTCAAAAATGGAAGTGCTTAGAATTGGTTTCAACCTGAACTACCGGATAGGCCTCGTCGCTGCGATTCTGGCATCGTGAATGACACTCAAATCCAACGTCATATGTGAAAGTTATGAAGGTTTGAAGTCTCCAGTATCCTTCAAAAATCTAGTTTACCAGAGTTGACTTTTGACTTTGGAAATATTAAAAAAAGAATATTCCAAAGAATATTCTCAGAATTTTACTTGGAATATTCCCTGGAATATTCCATCTGGGGCAAATCAGAAGCAGATAAGTGGCGAATTCTTATTTGATAATTGGTTGAATTTTGAAGTTTTTGGCCAATTATGGGCTACCAAGTGGCAGGCCCAGAGGCCACCACATGGCCCCAGGCCGAGGAGGAGGAATGCCATGTTAAAATTTTAGAAGTTAAAAAGTTTGAACCTGAGATCTCCAGGTTATAGTGGAAATGTTTTACCATTAGGTCACAAAGGTTTTACTTGACTATGGTGGCAGAGAATGTTTATTTAAAGTTTAAACAATAATTAGATGGGCGGCAAAGGGGGTCAGCCCCTAAGGGCCAGCCCCCTAATACATGTGACCACGGCTCAGTGTCCAAGGGCTAACCGCTCGCCCGACCGTTACAACGACGGTTAGCATTATACATGTGCCCATCCACATGGTTACACTCTATGCCACGGTAAATAAAACGTGGATTTTTAAACGTTTTCACCGGTGGTTTAAACGGAGGAGACCACATGTGACCACCACCAAATAACATTAAATGTAACAGCTAAATGTCTGCCAGTTTGGGGTGGAGTCCACCATTTCTATCAAATTTTCCGTTTTTGGAGCAGTTAACTGCAGTTAGCCAACAATTAGTGGGGTTTTCAATTGACATTGGGCAGAAATTTGTTTTCATCATAACTTCTTCAATGTTGATCCAATTTGGATGAAATTTTAGTCAAATTTGTCTTTCTTTAGCATTTTGGAGAGTTTGGGATAGGTTTCAAAGTGAACAGAGGTGTTCTACTGATTTGAAAATGAAAGTATTTGTTTTTTTTTTCAAAGTATTCATTTCCATTAAATTAAGTGTGCAAAGTGTTTGAATAGTCTTGCAAGTGAAACAAAGTGTTTTTGATAACTGTTTATGAATTTTGGTGTGAGGGAGTGTTATTTTAGTTTACTGTTTAAAAAATTTAATCTGAATAACATAGCAGAATAACTTCACCATAAACACACAACAACATGATGAGGCAGTTCACCCCTCCTGGGCTACATCTGTCGGGTCCAAGGCTCCCAATGGGCATGTCCTTGATATATTATGATGCTAAAATTGGTAATACAGTGATAAAAATGCCTAAAAAAACCAAACCAGCTGTGAAAATGAATTCAGAACACAGAAAGAAGCTAAGAATGACTCTGATTTCACCTAAAATAGTGAAGTGTAGTCCAATGCAACTTCATTTCCCTCAAGGCCCTGATGGCTACCCAAGCTTCTATGAAGTAAAAATGGCTGAAAGAAACCTTTTTTTTTTGGCTCTGCAACCTATTCCAATGGCTCCATAATGTTGAGAATACCCGAAATCAAAAACAAAATCGTCCAAAAAGGTTCAGTAAATCAGAAGTTATGACCAAAACTATATTTTCCCAATTTGGCCTAAAAAAACTCCACCAACTTTGGAGTAACTAGAGTTAACTCCACTAAAATGGAGTTTCCGCCGAAATTGGGGGCTCTGCTCTAGAATTATTGGAACCGTTAGAGTTAATTATAAATTTTAGGTGGGCGGGGTCACATGGACCACCGCCCAACCCGTCGGGCTAACCGTTAACCCAACAGTTTCATAACCGGACATAAACTATTACAACTCCTCCGCCTTTAACATGTGAATGCGTAATACAATCCGAAACCGCCAGTTGGCTAAGCCACGATTTCTGGCCTATGGTTTCATTATACGTAGGGGGCTAGCCCTCTTTTCTAGCCTATTTAGTCGAAATTGTGAATTTCAAACTTGAATAACTTTCACATACAGTGTCGGATTTGAGTGCTGTTCATGGAGCCAGGATCGTATCGACGAGGCCTATTCATTCGTTCTGGTTTCAACCAATTCTGAGAAGTTCCAATTTTGAGCATTTTTTTCACTTAGGACATGAAGTACAACCATTTTTTCTTCAGGGAAGCTTGGAGAGCCATTTGGGGCATCAGGGAAATGGAGCTATTTTGGGCTATACTTCACTGTTTAAGGTGAAACAAAAGCCATTTTTAGCTTATTTCTATCTTCTGAAGTCAATTTCACAGCTAGGTTTGCCTTTTTAGGCATATTATTCTCTGTATAACCATTTTGAGCAACTTAATAGAGCAAGGACATGCCCATTGGGAGCCTTGGACCCGAAAGATGTAGCCTAGGAGGGGTGAACTGCCTCATCATGTTGTTGTTTTATGTTATGGTGAATTTTATCTGCTGTGTATTACTGATTTACGATGTTAAACAATAAATTTAATTATCATTCCCTCACACATAAGACTCAGAAAACTTATCAAAAACACTTTGTTTAACTTGCAAGACATAAAGAATCCTTTTCACACTTAATTAAATGGAAATGGATACTTTGCATAGCATTTAAAAATACTTCCATTTTCAGATTAGATGGTATCAAAGCTAGTGTTTTTGAGCATTAAGAGAGCTAGTGTTTCTCTCTGTATTTTTCTTGTGCAAAAGGATTTGTTTAAAAGACTGCATTAGAACCCTTGCAAGCAGTGCTTAGCCATTTTGGGGTAGCATTTTTTGTAGGTTTTTGAGGCTTACTTGGCTGAAGTTTAAGAGATAAGAAGTAGCAAAAAACATTTTTTCAAGAAATGGTGTTTAAAGAGTGTAAAATATTGACGGTTTTGTTGTTTGCAAACTTATTGGGGTTTGTGTTTGCTTGAGTTTTGGGGATAGCTACTGATTAGCTAAGTCTTGGAGAGAACAAAAAAAGGAAGTAACGGCTGAAGGCTTCTTCCTTACCCCAAAGTACCTTAAGGTCTCCATTGGAACACAAACCCTCTTGACATCATAATGACAACTTCTACAAGTGAAGTTTCCTCCTTCACAAGATTCTTCAATGATGATATAAAGCATGACCTTTTTATATTGAAGGATATGGTACAGACTTTGTTTGAGGACAAAAGAGAAAGTACTGAACTTCATGAAAATTTGTTTGCCATGAAGGAAGAAAAGGAAGGGATTCTTCAAAAAATTCATGATAAGGAGAGGCAACTCCATCAAGCCCAAGAGGATTTGACCAAGAAAATGCATGAGGAAGAGGTAATCCATTCTAACTTGTCTACAGATTCCTCTTTAGAAAGGTGTGTTGGTTCTTTCGAAGAACATACAAAGGGAATAGGGTCCAAATTAATGATTAAAATGGGCTATGAAGGTAACGGGTTGGGTAAGCATGCACAAGGCATGGTTGAACCTCTTCTTGTTGAGGAACGACCCAAGAATCTTGGTCTTGGTTATGTGCAGTTTAATGGCAAAGATTCCAAATCTTTGAAGGCATGTGATGCTAATTTAAAGAGAACCTTTACTCCAAGTTCTAAGATGAAAATATGTCAATTTTTTTTCAAAGATGATTTCCATTGCTTTAAGCCTTTGTTGCAGCAAGAAGAGGGTAAACATGCCGCTTATGGCATGCATGCAAGTTTAGATAGTTCTCATGATAAAAATTGTGATGTTAGTCACAAAATGAAAGTTGTAGCCTCTCCTAGTTCATCTTCTCATGAAGAAAAAAATGATGAACATTCGAAGCAACACAAGCGGTATAAATATTCTCATGATCAATTTGATTGTGTTTCTGAAAAGCATGATAATTTTACATGCTTAAATGGAAGAAAGTTTTGCTGTACATTTTGTGGTCAATTTAACCATCATGTTTCGAGATGCTGGATGAAGAAGAAAGCATACCGGAAGCAAATGAGACAAAGACAATTTTCAAAGAAGGTGCATAAGTGTTGCACATATTTCCAAAAGAAGGGACATGATGTCTCTCATTGTTGGACTTTGCATCCAACTGGTCTTCCAAAGCACATGCAACAAGAGGACAAAAATATTGGCACAAGTGGAACTATGGATTCCATTATGGATGTGAAAATGGAAGATTCACATGAAGAAGTGTTTCAGCCCCAAAAATCGCCATGGAGGTGGCTTGGAAAGAAGTGGATGGACTTCTTAACATAGTAAGAAATACTCCTTTGAACATATGCACATTTCGGTTGTATGCATGTATTTCTGTTGAAAAGTTTGATGCAAGATTGCATATAAATGTGGTTCAGTTGAAGGAATTTATTTTTTGTTGCAAAATTTAGCAGTGGAGGTGTAAAAGATGAGTATGATACTCACTTATATTGCAGCAATATTTTTTTTTTAGTTCAACTCTTATAGTCACCCACATGTTTTTGGGATTATGTACTTGTTGGTAATTGAAAGGAAGAGTTGAAGGTTTACATGTACATGGAAGTTGTATGTGTAAATAGCAAACTTTAAATAGGCTAATTGTACATTGATACATGCACATGTGGTTGTCAAGATGTTTCATGTTGTTTATCAACTTGTGTCGATTGTGTCACACATGTTTGTTGACTTGTGTCGATTGTGTTGCACACTTTTTACATTGATTTTGTATCAATTGTATAACACATTTTATGTCGACTTATTGTTGATGTCGCATGTTGCACGAATTATGTTTGAGCCATCTTGGATCATGGATCAAGGCAGCGATGTTCATATTCCTTCTACAAATTTCTCGCCAGAAATTTTATGAGCGAGTGCAAGAAAGGCAGCTCTTGACAGGAGGATAAGCATCGAGGAAGGGAAGTGAGAATTGCTTTCTAGTTATGGTTCAAAGTCATTAGCCATGCAGGGCAAGTGTTTTGAGGCTGAAGAGAAGAGGGTGCAGTACTCTTAGTTTCTATAGAGATCAGTTTCAGTATTTCAGTGAGCTTTTGGGGTCCAAAAGCTTCCCATTTGGGAGGTGTGATCAAGAGCTCAGGTCGAAGTTGAAAAAATGCTCAAAAATGGAAGTTCTCAGAATTAGTTGCAACCTAAATGACTAGATAGGCCTTGTCGCTGCGATTCTGGCACCACAAATGGCATTCCAATCCGACGTCGTATGGGAAAGTTATGCAGGTTTTAAGTCTCCAGTATCCTTCAAAAATCCAGTTGAACAAAGTTGACTTTTGACATTGGAAATATTAAAAAAAGAATATTCCAAAGAATATTTCGAGAATTTTACTTGGAATATTCCCTGGAATATTCCATCTAGGGCGAATCAGAAGCGGACAAGTGACAAATTCTTATTTGATAATTGGTTGACTTTTGAAGTTTTTGGCCAATTATGGGTTGCCACGTGGCAAGCCCAGAGGCCGCCATGTGGCCCCAGGCCAAGGAGGAGGAATTCCATGTTAAAATTTTGGAATTTACAAAGTTTGAACCTGAGACCTCCTGGTTATAGCGGAAATGTTTTACCGTTAGGTCACAAAGGTGTTACTTGACTATGGTGGCAGAGAATGTTTATTTAAAGTTTAAACAATAATCATATGGGCGGAAAAGGGGGCCAGCCCCATAATACATGTGACTGCAGCTCGGTGTCCAAGGGCTAACCACCCGCCCGACCGTTACAACAGCGATTAGCATTATACATGTGCCCGCCCACGTGGTTACACTTTATGCCACGGTAAATAAAACGTGGATTGTTAAACATTTTCACTGACGGTTTAAATGGAGGAGACCGCATGTGACCACCACTAAATAACATTAAATGTAACAGCTAACTTTCCGCCAATTTGGGGCGAAGTCCACCATTTTTGTCAAGTCCACCGTTTTTGGAGTAGTTAACTACAATTAGCCCAGAATTAGTGGTGTTTTCAATTGACATTGACATTAGGCCGCACACTGTTAGTATCATAGTTGGTCACAAAAATTATAGGGTATCTCTATCCTCAGATCTTCATTTGTCATGGTTTTGCGTCATCCAAAAACCCACACTTCATCGACGTCCATTTGCTAGGCTGCACACTGTCAATATCATAGGTGGTCTCAAGCATTATAGGTATCTCTATCCTCAGATCTTCGTTCATCACGGTTATGGGTTAACCACACAAAACCCTTCTCTTCAGTGGCTCTTCATATTCAAAAATTCTTCTCATGAGGGAACTTCACGCAATGGGGACCATTGCTTCTTAAGGAGGGAGGAATGATCCGAATGGAAAATGGCATCCACCCATGGTATTCATCCACCCATGTTATCCATCCACCCATGGAATTTACCCATGGTATTGTAAATGGCATCGACCCATGGTATTCATCCACCCATGGTATTTATCCACCCATGGTATTCATTTACCCATGGTATTTACCCACCCATGGAATTTACCTGTGGTATTGTAACAAAAAAAGGCTATAAGTAACAATCACATATTGCAAAAGGAGATATTATCCACCACAATGTAGCTTCTACAATTATTCTATGTTTTAATAAAACAAGTTTCTTTGTGGTTTTATTTGGTTTGTGTTCTCTCTTTTTTTTGGCATTTTAATTTTGCAGATCTTGCCAGATCCATTTCAATTTTTTAGATCTTGGGGGCATCCCCCCAAGATCCGGATCAACCTTATAATTGAAATATCTCCAAGATTGGTACTCCAATTTCTAGGTTCTTTCAGATGGATATGGTTTCCTTGAAATCACATCTCATCATTTTTATATGTTTATTAATTAAACTTAAATATGAAGTTATGAAATATAATGGTGACGAATATGAATCATTATTTTAATTTACATGGTACAATGCAGTATGATTTTGATCAAGACTTATCTAGAACTTCCCTGCAACATGCTATTGGCCATTTAAACAACTGTCTTGTTTCTTCTCTCGGCAACATCATGTTACTTGGGTGTGTGTGCACATAAAACTGTCTCTAGAGTCTAGATGCATCCTTACAAAAAATAGTCAGCTGATTATACTGGAACTCCACTGCATTGTTTGATGGAAGGACCTTTATACTTGTACCTTCTTCCTGATATACTACTTCCTTAAACATCTTAATTTAGTGAAAGAATGATATTTCTTATAAAAAAGTGACCCCACATCTTCCTCAAGAAGTCATCAAGGAAAATTAGGTACCTTGCAACAATAATTAAGGTTGACGTTATAGGACTGAAAATATGCACTGGGCAGATCATAATGAGAATGGAACGTCAATAGATGGATTAATATTCCATTGACATTACTAAGAATCCCAGTCCTTAGCATCAATCAATTATTTAACTAAGGTACATGGAATTATAACCGTTGATCCTAGAATGTTCAGGTTATATAGTTGTTTGTGTATCTTCTTAAAAATTGAATCTCCTAAAATCAAGGGGGCTACATTTTTTGTATAACTTATGTAGTATAGCTACTATTGAGGTAAATAAAATGGTACCCTTGGGTACTATCTTGAAAACATGATCTCTCAGCATCATTGAGTTCCTAACTACCGTGCTTATGTTTTTGTGAATGTTAGTTTCACATTTGAATGATAATTTGGCATGTTTGTCACCCATGCAAGCTGGTATCAGTAAATTGGTTAATTAAATAATAGGCAAAGAGTTTACCTGTGATTTGACTTGGTTCTAATTAAATAGAAGGATTGGATTTTAAAGAGAACACTCTTCTGTAATTTCTCTAGGTATATTTTATACTACAATGAATTTGGTCAAAATTTATTTATTTACTTCCATGCTTGTATAGGACCGGCGGCATATGATATGTTCCATTGGAAAGCGATAATTATGGGACCTCCTGACAGTCCATAAGCCGGGGGTGTGTTTCCAGTGAAAATTCATTTTCCACCTAATTATCCGTTCAAGCCACCTAAGGTATATTTATTATTCATCATGTTTAGTGAGTGTATACTATGAACTGCCTCCAATATCCTCTAATTTTTTTCTTTATGCTGAGTTTTGACTGAAAATGATTGATATTTATTGCATTTAAAATCTAGATAATTTACTCCCTAAAATATTTGCTGATTATCTAAGGCATCTCAGCCTGGTGGTTTAGCTTGAGTGGTTGGGTGCTGTGAATTTGCAGTAGGTTGTCAGGTCAAGTCCTTTGGGTGGTTGCCTCTGTGAATATTATGGGTCTTACTCATGTCCCAACTAGTTTGGGTTGCCAAAACTGTAACTGTATGGTTTACCCTAGGTACCGCCCTCAGAATAATCAGAATAATGAGACCTGTTGGATGGGATTCCATGGGATGTGCATTCGATTGGAAACAAAAAATATTGTAGCCCTCTAACCTGTCTATTTGTGTTCATTTTTCTGATGTCTGATATAGAATGAAATAGTTGTTTGATGGATATCTGAATGTACTAAAGGATAACTATTAGTGTTATGTTCTATTCCTCTGCTATTCATCAGATGAGGAGTTATCTCTTTACATGAAACTAAATAAAAAATGGATTAAAAATGCTGCATTTTTGTGTTACTTCCACGCTAGGATAATTAAGTTTGCAAGGACCACATCTGCAATCACGTTTTTTCATGTATTTCTCATTTTTTGTGTAGAAGGGCCCATCAAAAGTATGCAACATGGGTACTCCTTGGATGAGGAATTCATTTTTTCATCCAATGAGTACTCTCACTCGAAATTTGACTAAAAAATTTGGGAGATAATTTGAAAATACGAATTGAAAAAATAATTTTATTATTTTATTATTTTTTAATCTTTTTACCCTTTTACTTAAAAAATGGTTAATCATCCCCCATGGTTGACATCATCATATTGAATCCTATTGGTTCTTATAAAGTTTATTTTGGTTGTACATTTTTCTTAGGAGGCCTATTTTAGACCTCAAAATTCCTCTAATGTCTAAGTGCCCAATCATCAAAAGAAGAAATTATGAGGATGTTCCTCAAGCCACTAGGGTTGTCCAGAAGTAGAGATTTATATTTCGGTTTCCCTCTGAAATGTCTACTGCCATTCTGGCCCTTATTTCTAACAATAGTGTTTCGCTCATAATAAAGGGATATGGAGGTGGCAAGAATGTAATTTTGACCTTCATGAACAATAAGCGCGACCATATCCAAGCTAGGGTTAAGGAGCAGGAAATCGATGTCACTCTTGATCGAGTTTCGGGGGGAGTTCACCGAGGTGCCAATGTGTAGATTAGAGGTCACTTTGGCATCAGGTACTGATTCAAGGGCATTGGGAGGGGATGCAGTCTCAAGGGAGGGCATGGCAGGAGAGTGAGCAGAGGGGTCAAGGGAAGAAAATGAGGCATGAGGGGATGAGCGGGCTGGGGTATGTGCCTGATTCGAAACTAACTGTTGGAGGAGACAGACGAGAGGAGTAGGGAAGGGAGGTCTGTGGCCAGCTGGGATATTTTCAGCAGAGTAGAGGGACAGGAGGGCCAAAAAAGGGTCGGATGGGAAGTGTTGAGAAAAATTTGTCTTAACAGGCGTATGGTAAAAGAATTTAGAAGAGAGTATAGAATTTGACTTAACCCCAATTGTCGGTGAAGATTTCTCCCCCGAATTGGCACCATTCACACCCTGTATAACCTTTGAAGACCGAGGTTGTTTTGTGCTCTGTTGTGCACGGGGACACTTCCCTAGTAAGTGACTTGTGTGATGGAAGAGAAAGAACCGAAAAGGAAGACCCCAAAAATCTATTCGTTTCTTGTGCTGAGAACCAACCCACTCTAGGTCGATGGTCCCCAGAAGCCCACCAGAGAAACATACTTCAACCAGACACCACACAATACGTTTATCCCATGCACCCATGCAGCCAGGGTCAATGTACTTAGTCTGCCCAATATAATTCCCAATTGCCGAGAGAGTAGGATTCGTCCAGAATTGGAGGGGAAAACCGGGCAATTTAACCTAGACAAGGTTATTCATGGGGGTCTCCTAGATGGCATTGAAGCCCAAATACCATTCATGCAGTTGAAGAAAACTTCTACCATGAACCCAAGCCTTACTGAGAATTAATGCAATGTCCACTGAATAAAGGAAATGGATACAATACTAGTTTTTCATTAGCCTGCTGAACTTCAAAGGGTACCCAATGAGTGGGCTCCAAGTCCCTTTTACCAGAACCTACATTTCCAGTTCCACTATGTCCCCAAATACCCAATGACCGACGAGAACACGAAACTAAAGGCTAAAAACCTACCCCTAGAGTTCCTCGTAAGAAAAAATTAGTAGTTTGGTGTCCTATGCCAGGGAGATGATTCTCTTGGACTCACGATTGCTCCTACCAAGCCTTCCAAAACCACCTTGTGAGGAACTGAAGTGACGATTCTTTGTGTTGCGGGATGGACAGAGTTGAAATGCTGGAAGGGATTCACTAATGGATTTACCATCACAGTAGTTTCATTTACATAAATTTCCCATGTGAGTGAAACACGTTATAAAAGGAAAATTATATATATATAATTTTGTAATATGGAATATGAGTTTAATTTATTCTGTTTACCATCACAGTAATTGCCTTTGCATATCTTTCTCATGCGAGCGAAACACCTTATAAACGGAATATATATATATATATATATGTAATTTTGTAATATGGAATTTGAATTTAATTTATTCCGTTTAACATCACACTAGTTCACTTTGCATATCTTTCCCATGCGAGCAAAACATGTTATAAAAGGAAAATTAATTATATATATAACTATATAATTTCGTAATATGGAATTTGAATTTAATGTGGTTGGAAGAAGCTTGAGAGGTTTCATGCGTTGAGATTTTTATTTATTTATTTATTTAATTTTATTTCATTTAAATATAAATGGTATTATATCAGTTTAGATCCATCTAAACTCTTGAGGTGTAAATTTATCTTTTTAGTGCAAAACTTGAGGAAATATTTGCATCTGAAGAGATTTGATCCCTCTTAGCACTTGATAGATCCGGGGTTAAGATGGATCTAGGTTATTTTTTATATACATATATACAATATCTAGGTTGGATCCATGTCTCCCTCTCTCTCTCTCTCCACCTTTCTCTCTTTATGTATTTTTTCTTCCTTCCCTCTCTCTCCCCCTCCAACTCCCTCTCCCTCTCCCTCCGTCTCTCCTTCTCTCTCTCAAGTCCTATTTATTTTCCTTCCTCCTTATCCCTTTCTTTCCCACATCCCTCTCTCTCCGCCTTTTCCCCATCACTCTCTCTCAAACCTCCATATTTGTCACTATCTCCCTCCCTATCTCATTCTCTATAACTCCTTCTCATCCCCCTCCATATCTATGTCTCCATCTTTCTCTCTCTCTATTTCTGTTCTCTCCCTATCCCTCTACCCCTCCCTCTTTGCTCCTCTCTCTCTTCCCTCCTCTCCTCTCTCACTCACTCTCTCTTAATCTCTCCCTTCCACTCCCTCTATCTCTCCACCTCTATCTATCAATACCTTTATTCTTCCTTCTTTCTCTCCCCTCCCTTTCTCCTTCTCTCTCTTCCTTCCTCTCTCTCCCTTTCTTTTCCACCCCCCTCTGTCTCTCCCCCATATATTTGTATCTACCCTCCAACTCTGTCACTATCTCCCTCCCTCTCGCCTCACTATTTACCTCCCACTCTCCTTCTCTCTCTACCCCTCTCTCCCCCTCCATCTCTATGTCTCCCTCTCTCTTTTCTCTTCGTCCCTATCTCTCTCATATCCTTCTCTCTATCTTCCCTCATCTCCTCTCTCCCTTTTCATTCCCTCACTCTATACCTATATCTGTATATGTCTTTGTTCTCCCCCCCTTCTCTCTCTCTCTCTCTCCATGTATGTAATATACTTCAATAAATAAGTGATACCCTTCTACAATTATACTTAATAAAATGGCAATGCTAGGGTAGCATACTTCTTAATATATGTGAATAATTCCATAATAAAATGAAATCACAAACGTGATTAAAATACCCATATCCATAAGCTCCATAAACATAAAGGTACATGACTAAAATACCCATATCCATAAATATAAATGTGCATATGATGTTTCATGAAACTCCATTTAAATACAAAAATGGACTCCAAAGAAAATGCTTTATTATGATTTAGCCCAAGGCATGGTCAACTCACATGGTAAAGTGGAATTATGAAACTTGGATCAATAAAACAACGAGCATGATTTTAACAAAAAGAATTACATTGCAGCCGTGGAGGCTGAACAACCTTTCTATTGGTCTCTAAATTGTTTAATGGTGCCCACCAACAAAGACTGCATCTAGGTCGATCTCCGTCCACTACCTCCTACGTTGTTAGAAAATGAGGACGACGGCTTGGTGGATCATTTTTTTGCCACTAGTGGTGTGCGATCCCTTCAATTGGAGAAGGTGTTGCACAGAAAGAATACAATGGTCGATCTTGCTGCCACCAATGGCCTTGGGCGGTGAGTTGAGACGTACTGTAGTGATCGCTCATGCAATCAAGCCCGATTTAAAATGCTGCTTTCACCATGTGTAGACAAGGCCAGATCTCCTTATCGTAAATGCATCTTAGAAACCGTGCAAAGAAAACCTCAGATCCGTGTCCTCGATCTCGCAAATAAATGATGCACAACCCTCTCTTTACTTAAAGAAATAAAATAAATTGGACCAGCTGGGGTGATCAGAAAAACCATCGAAGTTGGGTTTACTTACTAGGGTGAGATCGAATCCCGCCGAATAAAGGTCGATGATCTCACTTGAAAATCCTCAAGGTTGTCATTGATGTCAATATGGCATTGTTAAGATGGAAAATACATGAGTAACCCTAACCTCATTATGAAAACGGTAAGTAGGTCCCTTAAGAATGAAGATTGAATGATAATGACAAACCCTAGTTATATCCCTATCAATATGATGAAACCCTAAGCACAAAAATGAAGCCCTAACAATATATGTTGAAGAATGCCCTAAAGAACTAAATATATATGCTTATATACATATTGAAGCATTACCTAAATCCCTAAAACTATAAAACCATATTAATTGAAAATGAATTGGAACCCTAGCTTGTCTATAAAAACCCTAAGGGTTGTCATAAAATATATTCTTAGAAATTCACATTAGAAAAAATATATATATGTTATAACGAAACTTTGGTGGTCCCCACACACCCATGTCACTCTTACATATGGTCCCTACTACAGAAACTCCCTTCCTCAATAATTCAACATTCAAATATATTGTAGTGGTTAGTGACTTCTCTAATCATCCACGTAAGTGCTCATCAAATGAACCAAGGTGCAAGTTTCAACAAAAAAAATTGTCTTTTTTCCTATCTGAATTAGTTTCAAAATTTCCTAACTACATGTCGGCTCTCCCACAGTCATACTATTTGACTTAAAAAAAAGGTATACAAACCATTCGCTTGGCTACCGATTGCTGAGCAGATCTCTTAGCGATGAAATACAAAAAGAATGGACTTCGACTTAATGGTCACTGAAGGCTCCACTAAATTGCATATCGACACATCTTTCTGTCACGTAACTTTTAATTAAAAACAAAAATAAATTTTCAACCAATAGGTCGACCCAAAAATTGCATTTCGGCTCCCTTATATAACGAATCCGTTTAAACACTTGGTATATATACATGGAAATGAAAAGTCCGAAAAGGATATTTGGAAAAAAATACATATAAGCAGAGAAAAAGAATCGGGTTGTAATTTTTGGAGCAATGTCACAATTTCTGGACAACATTTTGGAAGGCTCAGATTTGCTTCAGTTTGGACCTGTGAATTTATCTTTCTAAGATTTAGATTGCATTACATTGATGTTTTAAGACCTGTAGCTGCGATAAAAAGGCGTGAAGTCTCCTCTCAAGCTCGAAGTACACCATCGAATTTTGTAGCTCAGATAAGAAATCTTCTGTGGGAGATCAAATTGTGTAGCTCAGACCATCTGTGGCTCGGATAAGTGTATACCTCCCATGGCTCGTTTTGATTGATACATTGCAGTTTGGACTATTTTCATAACCTGTGTCTAAAGTTAAGAAGCTTATATACTCTCAGACCTGTGTCAAATAATTTAACCCTTGGATCTGTGACAGTTGATTATTGAGGTCGGTCTGCATATTTTGAATAGTAACTTGATAAGTGGAAGTTTGTTCCAATTATAACTCAAATCTATGGCACTTGGTTGGGAATTGGGCATCTCTTGTGAGCACTCTATTAGGCATCCTTTGGAGCATCCTCGTGACAATGTTTTGGGAATCCTGTGTATAGTATTTTATGATCCATTGAAGGAAGAATATTGATATAGGTTGTGTCACCCTTGGAGCAGATCTAAAGGCTATCATTGAAGACATTACCAAAGAACTAGTGGAGACATCTTATAGTTTGACATTGTGAAGATATCTTGAGAAAGTGATCATTGTCTTGAAGAACTCCTAAAGTATATTACTGAAGATACCCTTGAGCATATTTTGGAAAAGACACAATTTCAATTTTGTGAAAATATCTTGAGAAAGTGATCATTGTCTTGAGGAAATCCTGAAGTAGATTATTGAAGATACCCTTGAGAATACTTTGGAAAAGTTACAATTTTAATTTTCTTGAAAGAAAGTTTTTGAAGATAATATGAGGCTTGTTTGAAGACTAAACTTGGACAAAAGTATTTTTTTGGAGCAGCCATTGAAGGATCCTTGGAGCAGTTTTTGATTGAAGACACTCTTGGAGATCATAATGCATTGAAAGTAATCATGAGGTGAACTTGGAGAATTTTATTGGGTATCATGAAAGACAACGAAGACACTTTCATGTGAAGATTAAGGTTATCATTGATGACATGACATGGAGACTAAGTGAGGGGATAACTGAAGATTGACAGGGCTCATTGAAGAAGAAATCGGGAGCCGTGAAGTATAACCAAGTATATCTTGATGAAGTAAAGGTTTGGAGCCCAAGAGGTTGGAGCCTCAAAAAGACAAGGTTGGTGCCTTGGAGAATAGGGTTGGAGCCCTAGAGAATCATAGTCCTCAAGAAACGAGGTCGGAGCTTGAACTTGAAATAGGGTTGGAGCCCTTGAGGTTGGTGCCTCGGAATTAACAAGGTTGGAGCCTTGGTTGTCCAAGTTTTTTCTTGGAATATACAGGTTCGAGTCTGGGAGATTGAAGGTTGGAGCCCTACATATATTTTACTTGATTTTTTGCAAAGAAGAAATTAATAAAAGCATTTATTCTTATCGTTCATTTTGTGTTCTAAATATAAGTGATCTAGTTGGTAAAAATAACAATTGAAAATAAATATTGATTCACCCCCCCCCCTCTCAGTATTTCTAACAAGACAGTGAAGAGGACGACTTGGTGGATCACTTTGCTACCACCAGTGGTGTGCGATCCATTCAATTGGACAAGGTGTTGTGCAAATAAAATACAATGTTAGATCTTGCTACCATCAATGACCGTAGGTGGTGAGCTGAGACAAAATGCAATGATAACTCACCCAACCAAGTCCAATTTAAAATGCTTCTTTCACCACACGCAGATAAGGCCAAGTCTCCTTCTCGTAGATGTGTCCCGGAAACCCTGCAAAGAAAACCTCAGACCTGTGTCCTCTATCTAGCAGATAAATTATTCACAACCCTCTATTTACTTCAGGAAATAAAATAAATTGGACCAACTAGGGTGATCGAAAGAACCAACGAAGTTGGGTTTGCCTACGAGGATGAGATCGAATCCAACCGAAGAAAGGCTGAGGATCTCACCTGAAAATATTCACTTGAAAACTTGATTGATCTCTCAAAATATCAACGTAGAATAGACAAAATTCCATGAGTTGAGTCTAGATAATCCTCCTTTTATAATTGGGTTGCTTGGAAGAAACACTGGGAAAATACCTGGGGTAAAATACAAGCCAAAAAGAAAAATCATGGGCTAATACTGCTTATTTATATATTTATTTATTTATTAGTCTACTATTATTATGATTAGTTCCAACCGGTCAAACGGTTGGGGATATTACAATGTGATTGAAGAATTTTCACTCTATGCAATCAATGTTATATGTACATTTTTTTTTTAATTGTGAAATGAGTTATGATTTTCGAGCATGTAGTATTGATAAGCTATGATATTGGCCCATGGTCTTGTAGCAAAATATATTTACAAGTTAATAATATCCATTGTAAAGTGGAGGTGGATATCCATGGTAGATAAACTTGTTATATTGTATGTTTATTGTAAATATTAAGTTTTTACGTACTTATTGAACCGAGACTCATTCTTTAGCCCAATAAAAAATATGATAAAAAAATTCTCTAAATAGAAAAATAATGTCCACTATAACAAAAAAAAATGAATATGTTGTAAATAAGTAAAAAATATATATGATTAAGGTGTTTAAACCTTATAGTTTTCAAAAATATTTCAATAGAAGTTTTAAATAAACTATTTTCAAAGCTTTATGTTAACTAATTTATGATGATATCATCTTCATAATATATATGTATATATAGAAACAATTTGTTAAAATAAAATATTTTAATGTTGTATATAAAAAAAATTATCGAATGGTGGTTCTCAATAAAATATTTTAATATAGATTAATATTAACAATATATTAAAACAATTTTAATTTGGGTTGATAAAATGTCTAGATGTATATATTATGTAAATAATTTTAGTGTTAATTATGCATATATTATATATTATTTAAAAAAATATATGTATATATCATGAAAAGATTAAGTTTTGATGGTTAAAAAGTTTCTTTGGCCTCATATATATTCTATATATATTTTAAAAATACAATTTAAACAGTGGAAAATAATACATTGTATATTGCACTCCAAAGAAGCTTGCAAGTGAAGAATTGGATCCCTCTGGGCTCATGTTAGATCGGTACTTAAAATGGATCTATGCTGGTTAATTAAATTTATGGAATCATTATTAGTCTGTGCCAGAACTCTAACAATGGATTTTCATGTTAGATCACTATTAGTGTACCATTTGCCAATGCAAATTATAATGCTTAACCTTGAAAAATAAATATTTATTTTTCAATATTATTAAAAAATAATAATTTCCAAACATTTGATCGCACATAAGTTCAACGTCTTATTGCAAAATTTCCACAATATAATGTCATGGTTGCAATGTTCATTCATTATTTTTAGATAATTTTGTAGTAATTTTTATTCCAAAAAAAAATACTTGAAAATAACTTATAATCAATTAAATAACATATCTACCATCATATCATATCATATCTTCGGAGCACAATTTAAGAAAATTATAGTGGTTATTACCCACCAAAATTTATGCAAGTTCTTATGCTTAAACAAGCAATTTTCTTTTCCACTTCATGGCTCAATTTATTAGTTACTACCAAAGCAAGACTATAGGTTGATTTTTCTATCAAAAATTATTAATTTAGCATTGACAAATGTAACTTATAATTACTTATGCAATTTTTCTCCAAAGCAACATCTCCATTATCGACTCTATATTAATTTTAAATTTTTATTATTTTTTAATTAAGACGACATGGAAATGTTAAATGTTAAACATTTACGCCTACAATTCTATCCCTATTAAAGCTTTTCCCTAAAGAAAATGACTGAATTTATATAGTTGCATAAAAAAAGTATGTGTTTATGTAGCCTTTACTTATCTTCCTATGCATTTTTTTTTTGTGTTCCAAATATTTTTATAGAGATAGCTCAAGGCATACATTCAAAATATAATAATATTTTAGTGATTTGCATTAGTATTTATTTTTCACAGTGAGAAGGATTTTTCTCTTCAATCTTCATTAACTCTAGCTTTGTTGCAAAGTTTATTTTTCAACTTGTCATGCATGTTAAGAATGCTTTGAAATCAAAGATAAAACATCCATTTTATAGGTTATAAACAAGAGTATAAAGATTATTGCATTCCACTTCAAAATTGATTTTGTAAGTGTATGAGGCTCTTTACATTTTCATTGTGACTTACATTGGTGCTCATTAATTATATTAATTTAGTATATTAGGCATCAATGATTTGATATTTGTTTCTTTTGTCTCATTTTATCTACACAAGACTCATTGAGACCAACCTTATCCATTTCTACCATGTTTAATGAACATGACTCAAGATAGAGAAAACTAGGGGAGTAACTGGAAACAAACTAAAACCAAATAGTACTCAAATTGAAACTAGAGTGCCTTTCACCACCTGAGAATAGAATAATTTCAGGAAAGGGGTTTCATATATATTATGTAACAACATCATTCAATCCACTTAAATAATATAATGGGAATTAAATGTAAAAAGGAAACCTAAATAGATGATTTACCAGAACCCTCTATATAGGTCTTACTTTGACTAGGAATGACTTGCTTGGTTGGAGGAGAGATGAACCATGAACCAATAAATGATCACTTATTGTATCCCCTATAATAATACACCACCATGTCCAAGCCTCCACCTATTCTAGGCAAATCCATATGCAGTAAAAACATCCATAACCCTAAATAGATTGTGTGTGATACCTCCAATGCCTTAAATACCACCTATAGAGAAAATCAGAATAAGCGAGGGGAATAGACAACCCACACCCCTTATTTATTCACATAATGTGGCCAACTATTGTTTAGAATGATGTGCCTCTTGGGGCTCAAGTTTGAATTGTTGTTTGTTACCATGGTTAAGGAATTTGAAATTAACATACAACCCTACTTTTGATCAAGCACTTTAGCTCAAGTCTAGAAACTCATCCTATGGATGATGGAGAAGTGTTGTTGGGCCAATCACATATTTGGGGACAGGATGCACAATCAAGGTCGATCGACCAACTATTAACATTGTTGAGAAAGTGTGAATTATAGAATATTTTCCATACTTTTGGGATTCCTAGTTGGAGATGTTTGATGATGACCCAGGCTAAAGAAAAGGAGCCTTAAGAAGCATCCTAACATATTGAAAGTATGCCCAATTAACAAACTTATTAATACGGATGAGTGGCGATATTATCATTTACAATTGGTGGTGTTAGAATTTCATTAACCAATCATCCTTTTAGAATTCCTACATACCAAACATCCATGGATTCATATAATCCTTTTATGCAGCTTGGCTAGAGAATTTATTTGTCCAGTTGATACTTTGAATCAAGAAGTGAAGATGTTTATCAATTGTGAGTGCATTTCCATTTAATTTTTTGATTATCAACAACAAGTATCCTTAAAAAAAATTGATAGGATATTTTCACCCTTGGCTAAATAAAATCCTAACTGAAGCGAGGCTTGAAAAAGGTTATCAGATGTCCTACCTAGTCCCCAAGGAAACTAAATTGCTTTGTCTTCTCTGGGGTCATGGATAAGAATATTGGAATTTGGTAAACATCTTATAGTTGTGATACTATTAGTAAAATTATAATAGTAAAGAACATCCTATGCAACACAGTCCATGCACAAAAGGATAGAGCACTTTCGATTTGATATAAAATCATAATTATTGAAATGAAATTGTTAACTAACCTTTATATATGTTAATCAATGTTTTTATATGTAATTAAAACTTAACAATGTGTATTAGGTGATTTTTTACCCTATCCATATTTATAAGCATGATTAATTAATTAATAATAACATGCACCAAGCCTTGAACCCATTGACAAATATTAGCTTCACTCCAATTTGTACGGTAGTATTACATAATATAACTAAGCTTAGACATTACAAGCACATAAAATAATATTTTATAGATTGCAAAGAGAAAACCCACATGCTCCAAGAAGATTGTGAATGGTAAGAATAGTTTACCACTAGTCACAAACATGCAAGAAAGAGTATAAAGAACAAGTTAACATCTATTATTAGCATATGAAGCTAGCATAGGATTCGAAAAGGATAACCCTAACATCATCTCTTATTAACATATGAAGTTAGTGTACAATGCCAAAAGGAGATCCATCTACATAATCGCAATGATTCTATTTAGTAAATATGCTAATCACTCCTAGTCTTAAAGTTTCCTTACTCCTGGAATTTTAAATTCTAAACTCGTCACCTTCTAGTTTCTATTCCACCAAGCTTTCTATCCTTACATATTTTTATTCTTATACTACAATGAATGATGAGTATAGATGTAAAAATAAATTTTCAATATTACTCAACTTCTCCTCCTTTTTAGATGAGAACTCCAACTAACTTATATGTATTCTTGTGGAAACAAGATAATAAACTATTTATGAATTTAGGTAGAAATTAAACTCATTTTATTTACAGTTCAAGCTTGTGGATCAAGAGATTTATTTTTCATCAAATTTGTGACTTGCATTCAACTAGTTATTAGATTCTAAGCTATTTTCCTTTATCTACTTTGTCCAACATAAGTTTTTTGGTTTCCACCCTTGTTACTTCTAAAGAAAAATATTGGTACAACCATCCTTTGCATTCCCTTCCTTTTTCTTAACTTGTTTGTAATAGAAACCATCCTTTGGTGTACTCCTTACATAGAAATGCCTTTCTTAAATCTCATATCACATTGTTAATACAAATATATAATAATGAGAAACTTATTTACATGTGTAAATGAAGCATAAAATAATCTTTATGTTCATATTTTTTTTTATTTTCTTACAAAAATTTGAAAAACAAATGGTAATCATTAACAAACATTCGTGATATCTAGATGCATGCACATTAATTTCAAAATCTAAATACTTTCAGATCTTGATCTTCTTCACACCACAAGCAGTATAACCAATTTAATAACCATGTATATCTTAAGAGATTCACCTTTAATTACTTTGGCTCTGCAATATTGGGACCAAGTATATCATTGTCTTCACTTTATAATATCTATGGTTGCAAATATAATGAAAACATTCACTCATTTGGAAATGATTACATTTTTGTCCTAGATAAGGTCTTTAGGATAATTATCACTGGTAGTGGGCTCAAGTACAACAAACATTTGACCCTTCATGGGTTCACAAGTGATGGATTAGGGTCACTTTTATTGTGGTCCTCAACTTGAATGGTGAAGAGGTTGAGAGTTTATCAATAAATTATAGCATATACAATCCTTAACCCTTGTAATAGTGGCGAACTAAAGGTTTAATTTACCACCTCACCGCAAGTACTAAGATCATTATATATATATATATATATATATATATATAGTTGTTCCTTTGGAAATAAATAGAAAATCGATTCTTCCTCACTCAAAATCATAAGTTAGAAGGAAAACATATTTTACATTTATGGATGTGAGAGAAAGAGTTACGCACAATGCTCCCATCCTAGAGTTAAACTCAAAGGTGAATGATCCTTTCCCTAAGGGTTATGGCATTAAAAAACATCCCTACATTGACTTTATGTTACTTAAAAAACCCTTAACCATTGCTATCATGTGCCTGAAACCTAGGAAATCATACTTTGCATGAATAGGAGTTACGGATTAATCCTTAGTGATTTAGGAGCTAATATACCCTCATGGTCAACAAGACCAATGGGAACAAAATAAACTCCTCAATAGATATAAGAATCGTCATGTTAATGTCTCCACTGTCTAATTGTAAGTAACTTTGAGTGATGTAACTCATTGAAAGGGAAGAGGGTGTTGTGATTAAACTTGAATTAATATAATTTCCTATCCATGCTTTATTAAAATATATCCCATTATTCTTTCATTTATATGTATCTTCCAAGTACAAGTGTCATATCCTTGGGAAGAGAGTAGAACCAATACAAAAAATTTATATGATTTCCTTTTTCATGCATTCTATTATGTTATTAATAAGCCATTCAAGAACACGAGGATGAGACAAGATGGCAAGTTATGAGGAGGATTTTACATGGCTACTATTTTTATTATGATTGAATTTGAAAAGTGTTTCCCATGCACTAGTGGTTGGTATAATTCCATAGATATTTGGACAACTTCGTGCTAAGATGTGAAAAAATGGGATGGTTTGAAAAATAAACCAATACCATGGCTAGAATGCCTATACTAGTTGAAGTGACATATTTAGGCTTGTAACATTGTTATAATTTCCCATTAAATATTTTAAGGCCAAGTGTAAACTCTATCCTAGGTTATTCCAAAAGGGAAAATCATAGTTGCAATCTTTTACAATATTGAATACAAGGAAAGTTTTAGGGGCTAAATTTCGCAAATGAGCTAATTGTCCCCCCCAAAAAAATCACTAACTTCCATTTTTCACAAAACATGTTAGCTTGAATGTTATGGGATAAAAATATTTTACCTTAAATCTTTCCATAATTTTATAGAGACTATATGAAATCATTAGAAATTTGAATATTTTTACAAAAACACCGCCAAATATTTTACAATTTCCATATTAGAAATTTTTAATATTCATCTATATTTCTAAAATCTAAAATAAATTTCCATCCTTAAAGTTTTCATCATTGTAAGGGGAACATCCTTGAGAAAATATTGAACATAGGAATGGAAGATCATTATTGTGTTGCGTAGGGTAGTGAAAGAGAGTGATAAGATTATTTGATGGTTGAGCGAGGGCTTAGAGGGCTCTATAATCCTAAAATTGCTAATGGGTTTGGCTAACTGGGATGAAATCCTAATATGAGCTTCATTCACCTTGATGGTATCATGATTTATCTTGCAAGTGGAATCCTTAGCCTATTTCCTATCACTGTGGAAAATCACTCCAAAACAACTAGCTTGGTGGACTTTAATTATAAATAAGTAATCAAATTTATCTTTTTCCAGAAATATTTCTATTTCACCAATTCCTTTCATTAAAGGGGTAATAAAAGAAATCAAAATATTGGATGAATTTCTATTGCAATTTTAAATTTTCATATCAAATTTATTTTATATTATTGATGGAAGTTAAATATTGCTTCATATATAGCTATGATGTAAAGAAATATTTTTTTGTAGTGCTCGATGGCCAAGGAAGTCATCTTGGGACACCACATGATGTTGTCAACTCAGAAATTACAAAATTGGAATATGGTAGGTAGAAAAATTCATAGTTTAAATGGAAATTCTAGTTTCATAACAATTGTTTAATAGAAACACTCAATGAGGAGTTGGGGAAAATTTTTAGTTGCATACCAAATGTTTGGAAAGAGTACGCAATGGGAATAGGGGGAAATGTGATACTTAGATAATAGATTTAATTACAAATTGGGTTAATATCAATGCATATGAACAATTTTTAAGAGTTTAGTCAATATAAATCATAAGGTTAATGGATCAACTTCAAGATATTTTCACTAAAATTTGGCTAAACTAGTAAAAATTCCCAAGCCATAAATAGATTCAAATTTAGTCTAGGGAAAAGAGAACAAGGAACCATAATCCAATTTATGCTTGATGTTTAGGTGAGTTTAACACTAATTCAAAACATGGTGTTGTTATCATGTGTGTGTGTGTGTGTCTATATATATATATATATATATATATATATATATCTTCATCCATTGCACATAGATTCATGTGTCTATTAAAACCCAATGGACATACATCCTTCCTACACTTGTGGATAAACTTGCAAGAAATCATCTGTGAGGAAAATTGAACACTTGAGTAATCAAATGTAAAGCACTACACCCTGCATCCATCAGTGGGTGCCATATCCATGATAGACACAATCTACAGTGGCATCAATGAATAAAATTACCTCTACATGATCCTCCATTATCCTTAAAAAGACTAAGACCCTTTTCTTTCTTTCCATGTATATGGGATAGATGTGGTCCAACTAGAGGAATCCTCTGCGTAATCTACTCATCAAGA
Source organism: Pinus albicaulis (assembly GCA_034641835.2). Taxonomy (NCBI): domain Eukaryota; kingdom Viridiplantae; phylum Streptophyta; class Pinopsida; order Pinales; family Pinaceae; genus Pinus; species Pinus albicaulis. The sequence goes on along the minus strand of CM076578.1, from coordinate 1,498,463,260 downwards.
AGTGGCCTTAGCAATTGATGTTCAATATTAATCCAATATGTGGAACATCTAGTAAGGTCATGATGCTAGATTTGTAAATTGTCTTGGTCCATTCCTTGGGGACATATTTCTCTGCTCCATTAAATCTAACAATAACCTCTACATAGTAGCCAAATTTTAGCTTTAGAAAGCTGATCATGGATATTGAATTCCACAAACCTTATAATGGGAATATTTCACAAAGTGGGTTGGTTGATTAATAATTCCTCTATAATATCTATTACTAAAATGTTGTTTTCCTTGACAAATTTAGACTTGGTGTATGCTCTCATATAGGAGGATGTTACCATATTTGTTTTCTTAACTTGTCAATTGACCATGTACACAATTCTTTAAAAATTGTTTCCAATGCACTTGAATTTCTCATTGTGATACCCCATGTTTTGATTTACTAAACTATTGAATTATTGTTTGAATTTAATGGATATGGAAGCGAGGGTTATAATTTATGGATTATGTAATTAAATGTTATATGATGAATAAAATAATCACCTTTGGGAATAACCGAGAAAGAGAACATGAGTAATTGATACTTCTTACTATTTAGAAAAAGTTGTTAAGTGGTAAATTCCACATAGTGGACCTTCCCAAATATTCTCCTAAAAATTCTAGGAGAAAATTGTGAATTCAAGAATAACATAATAGGAGAGAAAGGTTATTTTAAAAGCTTAGCTGGAGATAATTTCTAAGTTGGTCGAAAAGAAAAAGAAAAGCACAACTCAAGACAAAATATTACTTTAAAGGAAAACGATAGATTTTTTCTTATTTAAAATAAAAAGTCTATGTAATTAAGGAGTGTAAACACTAAAAGCAGAACACCGATAAGGAAAAAAATATTAGGAAGAACCATAAAGATACCATTATGGAATACAAAAGAAGTCGTTGTTTCCTAAATGTAAGAAGTTTGATCTTGGGGGGATTGTTGGTTGCAATCATGTTGGTTGGGAGAAACTTGCTCTTTGGAAACATGTTCCGAAGAGACTGTTTATAGTGAGATAATCATGATTTTATTATCACATGCTAAGTTCTATTCATTAATTTTATTTATATTACTATTATGAGTTATATTCTAATTGTTGAGCTATATAAGAGGTTAAATGTGGTAAATAGACATAGTAGTTTATCATGAGCATAATTGTGAATGTATAATTATTAAAACATGATTAAATGTCTAACTCAAAGTTAATGTATTTGATTAGATGATAATACGTGCATGAGATTATATAAATAATACAATGTTAAATTCTGAGACTTAGAGGGGATCTTGGGTCTGGCCCTTGGGAGGAGAAAGTAAATGAATTTGATTTTTATAATCTCTAAACTTAGAAAAGAACAAGGGTGAGAGTCAATATTGAAGGAATACATCAGAAGCCTACGGTAAGACTGGGATTAATCAAGACCCCTACGAGAGTCAATTGGATTATAATTGAATGGAAGTTGTAGTAAATTGTTGGTAGATGAATATTGTTAGTAAATTCAAATAAGGAAACATGGAATAGATGAAGTCTTGAAATTATTAATATTTAGTCATTGTATTTGACATTACAACATATTTACCATAATGGGATCTAGAGTGCTTATGAGTTTGGTTAAGAATTATGATTAGGTGGTGGAATAGTAGGGTCAACCTTATGTTAATGGTATTATTTGTCTTAGTCATTGTATATGAAATTACAACATATCTACCATAATGGGATCTAGAGCGCTCATAGATGACACAAATCATGAAAATAGATTTTATCCTTCTAGGGGCTTAGTAAGTCCAAAGTTAAGATGGATATAGGTTGGTTTAGAAACATATCACCATATTATATTATGTTTTTTTATAATTCATTTTGATAATCCAATGAATGGAAGTGAAAGATAATGTTTACACCTTCAATGCTCCGTGAACATTTATTTTTTATGATTTAGTTTTATTATTTATATCTAAATTAAATTTTGTCCACTAGATTTACAATAAATATAACAAATAAATTAAATATTAAATATCATGTTGATAATTTGACTCGCTCAAATTACATAATAATAACAATAATAATAATAATAATAATTAATTAAAACATTTTGAATCAATAAAATGAATAGTTATAATATCAAATTTTAGGTTTTTTTTATCAATATCTTGAATACTGAGAAATATTTTAGTAATAATAACATCAGAACAAGATGGAGAATTAGATCTTGGCATCTGATTAAATAAAGAGAGTGATGTAGAGTGTGACATTCACTTACATAAAAAAATAATAATTCCTTTTTATTCGTCATTTTAAACTAACTCACTATACACAAGAAATTACCTTGGTACAATTACGTTAATAACCAAAGGAGATTGAAATGCTAACCAAATGTTATTATGGATAATTTCAATAGAATTAGTATTACATAAGTCATTCACCATACTTTAATAATACCAAAATAAAGTCATATATATAATATTATGTTGGCACCGATGTTTCTTATGTTGTTCCATAGCTTACAATATGTACCAATAATTGTGCTTCACAGATGTTTGGTTACCGTGGCCTTTTCGAATTGAAATTTTAGTACCTATCAGCCTTCATGCATTATCTCAACATAAGTATCTCATTTTCATCATAAATATGGTTATTACTGCTTGATTGTTCGACATGATTTGAAAGTACCCTAACCTTATCTCCGCTAGATTTTTCCGTTGATTTAATTCATAATCTAAAGGTTTGACAGTTGTTTAAAGGTTTGAAATTTGTTATGGGTATTCACCATTGGATCCACCACCGTATGATAGACAAATATGATATGTTTTGGGTAGGGTTAGGGTAATGACCCACCCCTAAACCCTAACCTCTTTATTTTTTCCTCCGCGAGTCTGTGTGAGGGTTATGCACTCCGCTGATCTAAAAATATATGCCACCATGACCACGTTTCAATGCTGGTTCAATTGGCCTCCAGACTTACTCGACCACTTACAAGTATTCGACTATTTCGTAACCATCATTAGGCCTTCAGAGAGCCTCCAGATTTTCCCAGCTACTCACAGGTACTCGGATGTTGAAACATGGTTGTTTTTTTTTTGGTAAGTTGGGATATTTTATTAATTCAAAAACATAGGAGTTACATATGATATAGGTTGGGTTGGTAAGCTACGCTTAGCCAATACCAGCCTTTGTTACATGGTTTCTAGGCTACCTCGGGGGAGGAAACCAACCCGAACAAAACTTGAAACATAAAATTACATTATGCGCAGTAGAGTTGGCATATATAAGGAGCACAAAGTAAACAATAGCAAAAAGGAACTGATGGCAAGCTTGACAAAAAAATAGGAGAATTGTGTAGCTGCACAGGCTTCAATTTTCGTCTTCATCATCGTTGTTGAGGACCTCCTCCTCCATGGGGCAAGTAGGGGCCTGCGCAGTAGCTTCCTCAGCATCAACCACTGTACACCTGGGCCTGTGGACCGTTGCGCAAAGGGTGGGGGAGTCCTGATCTACGCCGTCGGGAACACGCGTCTAGATGCCATCAGAGTCCATCACCCAGACATCTGAATCCACATCTTCTTCCTCCTGAACCAGAAACAGGTCAGTTTTGTGGTGCTGTAGGTGCATTGGGGGAGAGATGGTGGAATTCTGTGGGTCGCGTCTTCCTCTTATGTAGCTTGCCTAGGGGCTTCTACAATTTGGTCTGGATCAGGATTCTGTCTCGCAAAAGTGCTGGAAGAGGAGTCTTCCATCGACTCTAGATGATTTTCCTCACCACGGTGATAATGTCTAGGGAGAGCCCCTTTCTGTACTCCTCGGATGGTTCGTTGACAAAGTCTGGGAGCCATTGCGCACAGAGGCTGGGGGGAGCGGTTCAAGAAAGGGTACAAAAAAGGGAAAGCAACGCTGGTGCTAAGGGGGTAGGAGTAGCTGGGGGGAAAGTGCGCAGGGAGGGGTGAAACAACATAAAGGAGACTACGTAGTGCTATGCTGAGAGTAGAGCTTCATAGCCATCTAAAGTTAGGGAAAGGTAAGAGCAGAGTTAATGTGGTGAAAGGCAGAGATAACAACATGAGTATTGAAAGGGGCGGGGGTATGTGCAAGGAGGGAAGCAATGAGTAAAATTCGCATGCATCTGCATGTTGTGATTGATTACTTGATTAGGCTTGAGGGAAGGGGGATGGCTACAATACAGGTTAATAATAGTGGTCATTAATGGTGATAGATGCGAGGTGATGCTCTGGAAATGGTGATGCAGTGACCGTCCTCTTGTCATCATTGCTAATTATATGAGTCTCGTGCAAGTAGCTAACAGTTTGAGGATCCACAGTAGGTGAGGCTCTGGTTAGGTGATCTCTATCTCTCGTGGAGTGTGGAATGTGATTGTCAAGCATGTCAGTTCTGTTACCCACATCTGAGGGTCAAAACATGGTTGTTATTCAACCCCTTTTTGAAATTTCTTCTCTGATATTTATTCCATATCTATCTTAATTTGTTTTCTTAAGTTTGGTTATGGTTCTCTTACATGCACAAGCTTTATGTATTTTTCTCTGTTCAGGTCACATTTTATAATTTCTGCAACATTTTTGGGCAGTGTTTTAATGGGTTCTTTTGTTTAACCCTCTATAGGAGTAATGTGGAAGCTTTCTACCTGACTGTGCTGGATATTCAAGCAAAAAACTTCAACTCTACATTTACAGATAATATTCTTGACATTTGAAGTGATAATTTTGTTGAGTGATAATTTTTTTCACTGAGTCGACATTCCAAGGTAATTAGGTCTTACCTACTCTGTTATTTTTCTAGTTGTCGGGTCTTCAGCACCGAACCCTGTTATAAACTAAGGTATGCTTCTATCTTCTTTTGCGGGTTCAACCTATTAGTTTACCCCAGGGTTTTACACCACCCCTAACTTGGATATATTTCCGAATGTCATTTCAGGTAACTTATGTCGCCCATTGTTAACATGGCGCTCTCCCTCATATTTTTTTCATGCTCAAGTAGTGAATTCTTCACCTTTCTGTGCACAGGTACCGCGATCTCTACAATGTTTAATTCCATTGAAGGCCTTCAGGATTCTGGGTATAAGCCCCAATTTATCATACTAATTTTTGAAGGAAGCTTTACAGGCTCTGTTCTCTTCTTTAATTTATACATGATGTAAAGGAAATCCTTCCGTCATAAGAATGGCTTAATGTGTATTGTTTTCGAGGTTTATAAGTTTTTTCCATAAATGCAACGATATTGCAGTTGCATTAAGGGTTTCTTACTCAGCTAGTAACTTGCATTTTGTTTTGACCTGGAACTAATCTAATTCCCGTTAATGGTATAAATAATAAATTGTTTTTGGAAAAAAGATATTATTTTGTTGCATTATATGAATCTACTGTGTATGCCGCTTACCTCAATACTCTAATTTTAGTATAGTAACATTGTTTGTTCAGTCCAAAACTCATGGTGCACCGACTATGTAATTTAAATTATATCTATATTCTGGTAGATTGTGTCAATACTGTGTTTAAATTCTTATACTGTATCAATTTATTTACATGCATTTCTTCTACTCATTTTATTCTGTAATAAGTTGTTTGTGTACTTTCTTGTTTTCGAACAAATGTATGCATGGTGATAATCTCAATATTCTATAGAGTTTTCTCTTTCAAGTATTACATTTGTTTTTTGTTGATAGTGCCAATTCAATAGGCTACTTTTATTTTAGTATGTAGTAGTCTTTCATTCTAGTTGTTATCTTATTGTAAATGTTGTCCAGATACTGTGCAGGGTTTATGTCCGGACCATCTTTATTTGTTGGGTTACTTTATGTAATCCCACAGTCCATGTATAGTTATTTTGTTGAAAATGGAACAAACTGTACAGTCTATGGTTTCCAACCCTAGACAGTTTAACAATTCCCTTCACAATCTTTTTCTTTCTACCCTAACACAACCATTCTTGACTCAACAACACTTTTAATATAAAGCATAGGAAAATGAAATGTCTTCGAGATCAGAACTAATTAAATCATTTTCACTACTATATACCATCTTTCATTCTTTATTGAAGAAAATATATTACATAAGAAGCTTTACTGTCTTTCTCTACGTTTTCTCAATTACAGAAATAACATTTTAACTAATATGGAAAAATACAGTAAGATTCACAGAATTGCCTTAACACATTCTTAAGTTACTTTTCTCACTTTAGAATGTTGATGATAGCCTCCCAAACATGAGAGAGGTGATTATGTCCTCAACTCCCCCCATGCTCCGCACTAGAGTAGGACTTAGATAACAGTGTTTCTGGATTAGACCTCAAGACCCTCATTCCAGTCTTCCTTTCCAAATTCAGGTTGCAGAGTTTCCACTGGTTCCAACTAGCTATGGATTGACTCTCACCCTCAAGCCTCTTGGCTTTCCTCTAAAATCACAAAACCCCTTTTCCTCACTTGGATTTTCCGTTTATCCTCAGAGGAAAAGGCAACTGTCTTTAAATGTTTTTGCTTAACTACTCTGGAATCTTAGAATACTTTATGATCAATTTTTATGGAAAACATTCCATAATTAATTCTGTGTTCAAAGAAAAGAAATAAATCAGGTTCATTACTAGATTAGCTTTACTTGTTGATCTCATTTAAAAAATAAATGCATAATCCATTTTTAAAAGAGACAGAAATAGTTTAAGGATTAAATCCAACTGTTACATCTTCCCCCTTTGGAAGTAAACACCGTCCTCAGTGTTCTATTCCATATTAGAAAATAGTTCTAGGTATTCCTCATGCACAAATCCTTTGTCTTCCCATGCAGCCTCCTCCGGGCCAAAGTGCTTCCAATGCACTTTAAATTGGATGATGACTCAGCTCCTGCGCATGATTTCTCTCTGATCAAGAATACGTTGAGGTTCTACCCAAAATACGTTGTCCAATTCAACCTGCAATTAGCAAAGGCTTAAGTTAACTAACATAAAATTCATCTCTTTTGGAGATTTGGTACTCAATATTATTCCTACCTGAATGTTTTTCCAATGTATTGCATGCCTTAGTTAATGCACATATTGTTTCAGTATTGATACATGAAACACATTGTGCACCCGTATGTGACTGGGTAATGCCAATCGATAGGCCACTAGTCCTACTCTTTCCAAGATTTGGAAAGGTCCATAGAACCCGGGAGCCAATTTGGAACATGAAGTCCACCTTAAGGTTCTTTTCTTGGGCCTGATTCTCAGATACACATGATCACCCACTTCAAATTCTCGATAGGTTCTCTTTTTGTCCACATAGACCTTCTGCCGATCTTGGGCAACTTTTAGATTCTATCGAATCTTCTTTACTTCTTGTTCCATCTCCGCCAACATCTCTGGGCCAAGCATTAATTTGGTTTCTGGACTGCTCCAGTTAATGGGAGTTCGATACTATCTCCCGTATAAGGCTTCAAAGGGACTCATTTTCAGAGACTCTTGATATCCATCATTGTATGTGAATTCCACTAGATGTAGATAATCGTCCCACTTTGTGGGTTGTTGTATTACGTACATGCACAACATGTATTCTAGGATTTGATTTACTCGCTCTGTTTGTCCATCTGCCTGTGGATGATATGCAGCGCTGAAGTTGATTTTTGTACCCAATACGATAAAAATTTCCTTCCAAAAGGTTGAAGTGAACTTTACATCTCGAGATGACCGTTTTAGGAATACCATGTAATTTAAATATTTCCCTCATGAAAATATCTGCAATCTGCACCGTTTTATTAGTGGAATGTATTGGAATAAAATGATTTTCCTTGCTCAGCCTATCAACAACCACCATTATAGAATCATTATGTCTCTTATATCTCGGTAGACCAGTAATAAAATCAAATCACTACTACATTTGGCAGAAATTCTGACACTTGGTTCCGACGCTTTTGACCAAATGTCGGAAATTTCCCCAAATGTTTTCCATCCCGCCCGAAACTGTCGCTATACTGACATTTACAGAAAAGTTTCGCAATACCAACACTTAGAAAAAGTGTCACAATTGCGACACTATGGCCCAAAGCGTCGCTATTGTGACGACTGCCTCCAAATGTCGCAAGTACGACACAATGTCTACGTGTCGCAATTGCGATGTTTGGAGGCAGCCGTCCCAGTAGCGATGCTTTTTCTGCTGTCGGTATAACGACACTTATATGCGCGCTACATAAAAATATGAAAATTATATGCACGCTACATAAAAATATGAAACTTATATAAGCGCTACATAAAAATACGAAACTTATATGCGCGCTACATAAAAATACAAAACTTATATGTGCGCTACATAAAAATGATTTTATTGTTTCGTATCCGTCACAATAGCTACATTAACGTCTGATATCATGCACACATTAACTTTCTGGCCTTATGAAACTGACATTCGCCTCGACATTCACTGACTCTTGCAAAACACGCTAGCAAACAATGGCGAAGGAGTGGCGTTCTTTCCTCGACTCTTGCATCACAACATTCGCCCTCAGCTCTTGCAAAATGGTAATTTCTTACTGCAGGCCCTTCCTCCTATGGTAGGGTTGACTCTATTTGGGTTTTTTTGGTCAATTCCATTGGATTGTGTTAGGCTGTAGGGTTCTCTCTAGATGTCAAGAATCAAGATTCAATACCCTCTATTATCTTCATCACCCAATACAAGATTTAAATTTTTCCCAAAGAAACGCTTATTAATTTGGCGGCCATTATTTCTCCCTGCTTTAAAAACCCTACATTTAAATGAAAACAAGCATTGCATTTCAACTACAAAAATATATTAGTGTTCAAATGTACATGTGTGCATCACTTGTGTAGGGTATTCCTTTTCCACTTTCACATTATCCAAGAATGTGTGCGGTATAGTTCATATTTTTTGTGACTTAGATTGTCTTGAAAAAGGAAAGGTAAATTATTTCCCATGGAAAAAGAAGGTTTTCCCTTTTTATAGGTTGTTTGGACTTACGTGGAAAAATTTATGGTATGCCTTTCATATTATGTAGTTTAAATTTGAATTAACAGATTATTCTACATGAAAATATAATTACCTGTGTGATGTCCTTCATCACTAATTAAAATTATAGGGTTTCAATTTCCTAGACTCTAACTCATCTGATGCTAAATTCTAGGTTCTCATTGGTGGATCACTCTTCCATTGATTTCCTTTCCCTCTGGATCTTGTCATACTTTAAAAGTCATCAATGATACCTATATTATTTCAGGTATCCCAAAAGGCTTTATAGTAGAACATATTGTGAAGTTTTTTTGACACTTGAGGATTCTTTTTAGAACTGCAACGCGGTCTATGCTATCGAGTTATATACTAAGCAACTTGTCCTTAATAACCACACTATGAGGTAGGTTCAACCAGTTTGAACTTGTTGGGACATAGCATATGAAGTTGTGTGATGATTCCATATCACAGGTCTATTATGGTGACAAAAGTGAAGACATGTAATGATAGTTATTATGTTAACATTACTAGAAACATTTTTGAAATTATCCATGCTATCAAGATGTCAAAATTACAGGCATTAGGTGTCAATACTCATAGCTAATAGATAATAATAATAATATAAAAAAATCACAACTTTATTCTTGAAATATGATTGTTACACATTGGTAACCTAGTTCATGAGTTACTATCACCCAAAGACTGTAAAACAAACTTAAAATATAAATTAAACCAACATGAGAATCCATAACCTGGCATTTTGAAACCCAAATTTGAATCCATCATAAGTAATACAATGCAAACTCAGATGGATTTTCAATGCATGTTTGCATGCTACACTTATTCTCTATCTAGATATCATTTTTTAAATGGAACCATTAGTCAAGCCCACAGTCCTTTTTATGTGAAAAATTTCAACTCTATTTGAGCTCTTTTTTGCTCCACCACCTCCATAAACATATGCAAACATACATCATGATCTTGGAATTCCATTACATATGTATGTGCCAATGTTCCATAATCATGCCCCATCATCAATTTAAGAAATTTCCATTGAATATCAAATTATGGAGGGGGGGAACTTTTTGCTGCAACATTTGGCTCAAAATCAGGGACCATCTCCGTATGAGGTGAATGAGAACTATAGATATTTGAAGAAGTAGATTGGTGCCTTTTCCTCTGGCCATGGAGTCATATACAGTCATCCATCACAAAAATTTGTCTTTGTTCATTCTCACCTTGAAAGTTGCAAAAATTCATGCCCTAATTGAAACGACACTAAATTTTAAAGATATAATAAAAATGCAAGCTAGAAGTGCCCTATTAATACAAAGGGAAAACCTTCCTACCTACCCTAACTGAGATAAATTTTGATTGAATAGGAAACATGATATTTCCAATGGAGTTGATCCAACAACTTGTTAAATGTATGGGACTAAATCATGCATTTGATTTCTAGGGAAACATGCGCATGAAGAGAAAAAGTGTAGAATTAATGGAAAATCCATACATGCCACTTATAAAAACTACACCGAAAGGTCAAAAAATACTTAAGGCCTTAACTTAATTTGAATCCAAAAAGGACAAAACAGGATTAGTGAAAACATGAGAGTGGTGTGGGTGAACAACATAAATAAAAAGTGAAGATACCTTTCCCAAGATGCCTTTGTCACCGTTGTATGAAAACATGTTTTCCTTTCCCTTTATACATGCAAGTGAATGCATTATAGGTATGGTGTTTTCCCAGAATAGGAGAAGCCTACTTAAATATATCATTCATGGAGTGAATGTTTCCTTGACCCAGAACCTCATAGAAACTTATCACTGAATTTGATGTTGGGATGGGATTGTAAAGATAACAACCTCTTCATTCCTACAAACTAGATTCCTTCCTGGAGTTAGGACAGAGTATTGAATCAAAGTTGTAGTTTCTAACTTCTTGTATTGGTTCATCAATCTTGAAATTCAGACATTGCATGTCTTCATTGCTTCATGTTTGAATAATTTGCATCATATCGTACAATAGGAAATTAGGAATTGTGATTATTATTACTTTATGGATCTGTTAAGTTACTTTTAAGTTTGCATGGTTTAGTGTGAAATTATTCTAGTGTGCCCCTAGGCCCAGGTGAAGGAATGCCAAGGACTGAGAACCCTAGCTTTTAAATGGTATTGTTTCTTATACCCAAAAACCTCTCAACATCACTTCTTATTAGTTCTTAACAATAGTATTGTAAACAATTTGAGAATTGATATAGAAAAATCTCACACTTCTCAAGATAAAGTCCTAAAGCTAAAGTGTGATACCATGTGTAATTCAATAGCCCCATTGTCACCTCACCAACCTCTTTTCACTTATGTGCTGCTCTCAGCACAACTCAGAGTTCTCCTAAGTGATGTTGGGATCTGTGCTTCCCATCAAGCCAAGTCAAAGAATCCCTAACTCTCTGTATTTGCTGCCTATCGATCAAAATATTGAACAATAGGGTCAGACATGCATCCTGAAGATAAAATTGCCAGGGTATTTTTGGGTAATTTCAAAGGGAAAGTCCCCAAACACATATAATCAAGGAATTATAACGTGATTTCAAACATTAAATATCAAAAAAATCGTTTAAGGGATATTGAAAGGAAAAAGGTGATGGAAGATAGAAAGTGCCTTACTTAAATGCTCTAAGGATTTTTCAGCAAATTTAATAAAAGCTTCTTCAAAGGCTACATCAGGGTATTCTCAGCTGTTCTTTCTGCATATTTAGATTCAACAATGTTGCTCCAAAATATGTAGGGTTGTACAACATTTCTTCGAGTTTAACCCATAATATAATAAGTAAGATATTTATTTATCAACTCGTCTCTACATTTGGTTACCTAATGCTCTGATAATAATATTTAGTTGGTTAAATACAGTTTTTTTGAACTCTCACTCTATATGAGTGTCTTATTAGAAGTTATTTAGTTTCATTTTTGTGTTTTCAAGTTTTTACATTTAAATTTTGTTCGTGTAGGCAGTGATGAGAGCGATGCGGAACAACCCCAAGGCAGGATGATGGCAGAAGAGGCCAACGAAGAACACCTTCAAGTGTGACATTGCTCTATATTCATGTGCAAGTTATTTACCTTAATTTAAAATAATATTAATTTTGTTCAAATATGCGGTTTTCTGTGTCCTTTGATGATTCCCTCTTTGGGAAGAAGCTTTCTTATCCTATCGGTGTTCTTATTTCATAAAAAAACGGGAATGCAAGATGCGTTGTGCTTTGATAGACGCCTCAACTAGAATAGAAGAGGATAAAACATATTGTAGGCAAGTCGGAGATATCAGATAATAATAAAAATTCAAAAGGATATTTTTTTTGTTCTGCATGAGATGAATTGTGATAGTTTGATTTTTAATTTTTACATTGACTAAACTAACAAAAATTTCTTTTGTATGTAGCGTTTTCTAGCACTTGTTGAACCCGGTGTTGGTGGTAGTGGGACACGAGACAGAATGTCTTTTTAACAACCTCTATAAATGCTGTCTATAACTAGGTGCAGTAAAAAACTTCAGCTCTTTTTAAGCCTTGATAATATGAACGTGTTGGCAATGGTAAATGTGGCCAACTACAGTATTGCATTCCTAAAGCTACACATATGGGATCTACAGTTATTCAACTGTACGTTTGTTGGTGAACGATGAAGGTGTCCTATAAACTTCCTTTTAACTCCCAAGTAAATTTTAATATTTTAACTATTTCATGTACTTTATCTAAAACATATTTATCATGATTTTTTATTTTTAAATTAATGATAATATCTTCTTCTTCTCTTCCTTCTTCTTCCTTTTTTTTTTTCCATATGTGGCCCAGCTGGGGTTTATCTGGTTCCTGAAGAGCCATGCGTTGGTAATTTTTGGCCCAACCATACGCATAGGGTGGAATTCCCAGAATTCAAACCTAAAAAAGAACTTCTAGATTATCTAGAAGCCCTTTTTGGGGTCGGCACATTTGGCAGAACAACGGTGGCTCGGGTAGCCGGTAAATATTTGAAATATACTAGGGACACCTATAGGACGCAATTGCAATTTAACCCTAGATATGAGCGTCCTCTCGTAGTTCCAGAGAGTGAGTGGAGAGCACTCATCCATGACGGAAAAGAGAAAAGGGAAAAGAAAGAAGGAAAAATGCCAACTGGACCCGCAAGGTAAATTACAACTTTAATTTAATAGCTTTAATTTTCTCTATGTCTAAAATAAAAGTGTGCTACGTCATATCTGACTTTAATCTTTTGATGCTAGGTTTCCTGACACCTCAAAGGCAACCAAAGCTAGGATTGAAAAAAAGGGCCATCACAAGCTAGGCCAGGGCGGCTACTTGAAATTGGCCGCAAGAATTGTAATTAAGTAGCTAAACATATTATAATTAATTGTATCACCTTCCAACGTTTTTGTAATCCTATCAAATATGATTAAAAATACACAATAATATGTAATGTAGGGTGATGACTTCAGAACAGAAACTATAGAGGAAGATAAAAATATTGCTTTCCATTTCGGCTATCAAGCCGTAGTTGAACATCGCAGAAGCTTGGGGCAGGTCCCAAGATCCAGAATGCCTGATAAGGTAAAACATTAACCTTTCAATATGTTTGTTTTCGTCCATAAATTTAATGTCTAACAACTTTGTTTAAATCAGGAGAGCAGCACTACCGATGAGGCAAATAACCCAGTTTTAGAGCCAGATTTAGTTGTTCCTCACGTGCAACCTGATCATTGTAGTGGGGACCAGGCCGACAATGCTACTATCAGTGAGGGCCGTGACGGTAATTAATTTCCACTTATAATTTTTTATAATTATACCTTGATGGTTGTCCTTATAAATTTTTTTGTTTAAATGACAGAGAATGTTTCCCTTGAGGATCTTACCACCAGAGAGGAAGACAGGGCAACAGTCCCAACGACGACAACTGGTGCACCAGGTAAATAATCTCATTGCAATTTTTTTTTATTAATATTACCTAACTAGTTCAATGATATTTAAAAACTGACAATTAAAATTTAATATTATCTATTTTTGTAGGCGATGCCCCGTCACTGGATGAGACCAGACATCGTGACTACGCAACTAGGTCAGCGGCGACAATTGGTGCACCAAGTAAATAATCTCATTGCAATTTTTTTTATTAATATTACCGAACTAGTTCAATGATATTTAAAAACTGACAATTAAAATTTAATATTATTTTTTTTTGTAGGCGATGCCCCGTCACTGGATGAGACCAGACATCGTGACTACGCAACTAGGTCAGCGGCGACAACTGGTGCACCAGGTAAATAATCTCATTGCAATTTTTTTTATTAATATTACCGAACTAGTTCAATGATATTTAAAAACTGACAATTAAAATTTAATATTATATGTTTTTGTAGGCGATGCCTCGTCACTGGATGAGACCAGACATCGTGACTACGCAACTAGGTCAGCAGTGCGGGTCGAAAGGCACGAAACAGGAGCAGAGCACGACGATATTGATAATGTAATTAGGAGCTTTAGAAATAGGAAGAAGAAAAAGAAAATTTGATAATGTAAAATATTGTATTATTATAAGACAAACGTTACCATACTTGGAACATTTTTTGCGTTATATAAAAACTCATTTATCATACTATTTTTATGTCAAGCATTAATTGCAATGTTTCCTTGCGTACTTTTTGTTGAATTGTTTTTTTACTAGTTATTGAATATTTTTTTTTATGCTCATGAAAGTAAAAATTGAAATATAGATTGGGTATTGGGGAATTGAGAGTGATGTGAGGGGGGGGGAGGGGCCATAAGAGTTTCCACCTTCACGTGGTTGGCCCTGTTTAGTAGAGAATAATTTATTGGAGCGATTTAATCTTGGAGCAAACCTCCCTCGATCTAGCATAGCAACAAAAAAGTCACTGTTGACTTAGTTGCTACTCTTTCAGATCGTGGGAGGCTTGTTCCAAGTTCATGCGACTCCAATAAATTGTTCTTGAAATGAAGAGGAGCTTATTCGGGTATGTTTTGACATTTTCAACATATGTTCTAACATTATCATAAGAATGCATCTTAGAGTAAAAAATACTACATCAATTACTTGTATTTATTGTATAGATAATGATGGATTTTGATTGACTTGGCGGTGCAGGTACAAATCCTCTTGCATCATGAGCAATACAACTTGTCAACCAGGGTCATGTCCAGGATATTTTTGCTTGTGCGCTTGACCAGGTTCGTAATGTCACATTTTTTAAGTTCCTTTATAGTTCATAATTCAATATTAAGCTTGTTCATGATTATTATCTAGGTTTTTTGTATGTGTTTTTTCATCTATTTGATTGTAAGCAACTCTGCATATTTCCTGTTGTTCACTATGATTTCTCCCATTACCACTCCCAGGATGAATCCGACTTTATTTTTACATAGGTTACTTTATTGTTACTATTATTTCTCCATTTATGATTTCATAGGTTACATCATGTAAAGTTGTCAATCTCAGGTTGGTGATGAGCTTTAGTTCTCCAGATTTGGGGCTTTTCTGATATTTTATCCCTCATGTCATTCGTGCATCACCTCTTTGTTTGAGCATGCCAATTGTCTACCACTTGTACCAATTGGCACATGTCAATCTCTGAGTGGTGCCACATTTCACCTATTTTCAGTGAGAGTTTAGGGTTTCTCTAACATAGCTTCAAAAATCCGATTCAGTGCCTGCTTGAATATGGTCACATAATACTCATGGTTTGGATTGATGAGCATGTTCTGAATGGTTGGTTGATTCATAAGAACCACCCATATAGTCATCTTGAGATATTTCAGAAGTTTTCTCGGGTTTCCTTTTTCACCGTTTCTAGTGGGTGGGATGGTGTGGGGTGATCCATCAATACTGGTGCTCTTGTAGTAGGAAATTTGTTTTTGGGGATATAAATGAGCATTTGATGTAGATATCCCATTGGATGAATTCATAGATGGGCACGAGAGGTCAAGAATTTAAATTAAAAATATGCAACCTCTAGCATGGCAACCTGAAGGCCGCGAGAGACACTGGTTAAAGATTGTTTTGTGCTGGCCTTAATATAGTCATGATTTATTTCTATTATCTTAATGCAAATATATAGTCCGGTATCATTAAAATGAGGATTGTGGTTGTATTTCTCTTTGGTTGTTTCTCTCTTAATGCTCCAGAAGTTGCCAAGAATTTGCGATAGTTGTTTAGTTTGCCTGTTACAACTTAAAAGTGGTTTTTAGCAATGGGAGTCATGTTTTTTAAGGTTCATACTAATATGAAGATCTTGTAATTATATATTCAACATAAGAGACTATGGCCTCTGCTTTGGGAAGTATTACAACAATTTCCTCATCTACCTCATTGGGTAACAATGGAAAGGGGAAGAAGTTGGGTGCAATGTTTGATAATTATGGCAGACAATTTTCTTCTCTTTCAGTTTTTTGACCCATTTCCTTTAATCGCTCAAGCAGAAGAGGGAGTCTGAGATTACGCGACAGAGAGAAGGTAGTTACTATAAGAGCTATGGGAGAGGAGTTGTACTTCAACAAGGATGGCTTAGTGACAAAAAAATTGCAAGTCAGAGAAAATTTTTTGTTTAAATGAAGGTCACCTGCACGTGAAACTTCACTGCGGTGGATCTTTCCTTGTCAACTTATATTCAATTTTAATGTGTTATTTTAATTTTTCATGGAGGGTTGTTTTGGCATATGGTCTGGCATTCAATTGCACACTTACTGAAAGCATTGTCAATTTGTCTTGCATGCGGTGTGGACAAACTTGCTGATCTTGTTGGAGTCACCGTTGGGGCGAAGGGAAAAATGTTGTCTTGGAGAGCAAGCATGGTTCTCCGAAAATAGTTAATGATGGTGTGATAGTAGCTAAGGAGGTAATTTGTAGATGTGTGCTCTGGTTTTATTTTTAACGTTGTATTAGTTCCCCCTCTTAAATGTCTTATATTTGGTAGGCATAATTTGAAAACTCAAAGGTGAAAGAAAACATATTTGTTACCCAGTGGTCTACTTCGCCTATGGACTAGCCACATTAGAGTAATGCATAAAGCTTTTCACAACAATAAAAGGAAAGGGTTATGGCTGAGTCAAATTTTATTGTTATTGACATTGTAATGAAATGTATCTCAATGCTATGGTTTTGGCCTTTTTATTGGTTGAATTAGAGGACCCAGTTGAAAATATTGGGGCCAAGTAGGCTGGTTTTCCTTTTTGCTGATGGTTTGGTGTATCTAATTGAATTAGTTGCCTAAGGTATTTTTGGTTGCAAACTCCTTTTCATTTTTCATACGGTATTGGCCTTGTGGAATACATTTGATTGTGTGGTCTTGTTAGATCTACAACATTTGTAGTTGTTTAGTCTTATGGCCGAGGTGCACTTTTATTATGGAAATAGTTGATGCAATATTGTCATTTAATCCTTATTGCAGGGTAGCATGTTGAGAAGTTTCTTGTGAAACATTTGGTATTGAAAATGACACTTGATCCTATACAACATCATGCACTTGACTTCAAAATTCATATTCAAAGTGTGCCAGACAATTCTTGCAAATTTCAAATATTTATGTTGTTTTAAACCATTATCTTTTTCATGTATTGGATGCTGAAAATGTGAAAAAGACTTTGGTATGAAACCAACTGGTGAATAATTTCCAGCAAAACAACCACTTCGAAGACATGATTTAGAAGTAGAACATATGTACTTATGAAGCATAGAAAGATATCCTTGATGCATTATCAATGTTTGGCTAGGGTTATTTTTGGAGAAAATAACTCCTTATTCCTAGAATAGTGATCTTCAATACAAGTAAATGCCAGAGAAGAGAGATCATCGTGTGATGCAACAAAACTTAAATTGGACCCCTAAGGAGAGCTGGTGTGTCTAAAATTGCTCTGTCAGCATTTTTCCTTGGTTTACCCCGTTCTTTTCCTCCAGCCTGAGTCTTAATTGACTTCTTCTTTCTTCGGGTTTATTTATCAAATTCGTAGAAATTCGTAGAATTTGATAAATAAATACTATCCACAATGCTTGGAATTTAATTTATATTCCCAAATTTATATTATCTCCAAGCCTTATAACCAATGTTTAACTTTCAACACTTTGTATTTATACTCCACATTTCTTTTTAAATAAATAATTTGTAATGAACTTTCGGCTCTATATTTCACCACCCAACCTTACACCAATCACGCTCCAGACTTATGCTAATTATCCACCAATCATTTAATTAAACAATTTCATTATACTCCGGCCCCACCTATATATATCAATAACCAATCAAACACTCGTATCGTACCTGGATATCCTCTTCACACCTTAGTTAACCTCCGGGAAAGTTCAACGTGCGACCACCGTCCGATGGCCCTTCTCCAAATCAACGACTCTTGGAAATTTCGCTCGGCTTCCAACGTTGGGATTTAACGTGCGATGGCACGGGTTAAACGGTGGTTTTCCGGGGGTCACTTCGCCACGTGTCGCATTCCCTATGGAATCGCTCGCGAATAGGAAATACCGCCTACTCCGCAAAAGCAGTGCGATATGGGCAACCCGCTTTTGTGATTCCGCTCGTGGTTTTGGTACTAGGCTTGACCACAGGTGCAAGTCTGGTTCCGCTATCCTTTTGTTTGTTAACTCATGTCCAATCCTCGGGTCAAGTTCTGAAAGCACAACAATTTTGTCTCTTTATTAAGCGGGATTTTTATATTTGAATAGTGTTCACGACCCCGGTTCTCTACACAGACCTCGCCTTCGGGTGGGGTGAGTTAACAGGGAATTCAAAGACAGAAGAATGGAATTATCAGTACCCAATCGCCTCACAGTTAAAAAATTCTTCACAATTAGCAGTTCGAGATAATTCAATGGCAACTAAGTTTGGAAATCATTTAACTGGAAAAAATTGTTCACACACAGAGGTTTATTCCAGAAATCCCGTCTCTACTCTCCTCTTCCCTCTCTACTTTTATTCATCCGAGGAATTACAATTTATATACATAACATATGGCTCTTTGGTTCCTCTGAGAGGACCGTTCTAGAAATCAAAAGGTCTAATTATAATAATTCAACTAACTGAAACTGTTCGACTCCTACAACTCTAACTAGTCTAAGTAATACAGTCAGTTGAGGTATTGACACCTAGCTGTTACAACTCAAATGTTTTTGAACCCTCCTAGCCACAACATGTGGAAAAAACCTCCTACATTGCTGGCTAGTGCCTAATGCCCCTGCATCATCATCTGACATAAACCTATTAACAAAAGTGAAAAAGGAATGATTATTAATTATGGCATACTAAGTTGCTTTTCTAAAGAGTAACACTGTAGATAACCTTAAAAAAATTTGTTAACTATTTTTGTTTGACCATTTGATTGTGTTTGATATGTAGAACTCATGGTAGCTAGTGTTTCTCCACTCATATTAAATAATTATTTCCAAAAGTTTCTTGTTACTATTACTTTAGGAAAACCATGAAGACTATGAATTTCTTTCACGGACACTTCTACCACTTGGCTTGTTGTTTATGTACTTTGAGCTCTACAAAATTTGTCTATATAAATGACCACAAAAATGTAATACTTACCTTTATATTTCAGTAACCCTGTAATAAAGTCTATTGATATATCTTCTATTCTTTGAATATGTATGTGGAATGGTTGAAGTAACTCTAGAGATTTTACTATCTCTCTTTTATTTATTATGCAAACCTGACCTTCTCTTACAAAATTTTGAATATCTTTCTTCATTCCTTCCAAAAATATATTTTTTGATCCTTTGAGATGTTTTAAGGAACTCTGCGTCCTAGCATCAGAGAGACATGGGACTCCCTTAATATTTTTTTATTCAAATATTCTTGCGTGCATAAAAAAATTCTACATTTGCACCAAATTATATCTCTCTTTCACTCCCAATGCTCCATAGAGTTCATCCCATCCTTTATAAATTTTAGTTTTTGTTTAGTACTATTGTCATTTTTCCATTATGGCAAGCTTCTTCTAGCCACCTAGGAATAGAAAATGTAATTGGATATAAATTTGAGGCCTCTTCTATTTTAGAAAGAGCATCATGTACTAAATTTTCCTTACCCTTTTTGCGGATTATCTCAAAATTAAAAATTTGCATTTTTTCTCCTCATTTTTGTTAATCTTCCAATGAAATCCATAGCTTCAAAAAATAATTTATGCTATCATGGTATATCTTGACTTTAAAGTACCTCCCAGTGATATACTATCCCCATTTTTTATTGCATGTAATATTGCTTCCATTTATTTTTCATACGTAGATTTCACCAAATATTTTCTTTGAATTCCTTGCTTATAAAAGCCAATGATATCCCTTATTGTGTTAATGTTACGTAAATTCCTTGTCCTAGTGCCTCACACTCTACTATGAATGTTTTACCAAAAGTAGGTGCAACCGATGTTGGCGTAGAAGACATGGCATCCATTGAAAGAGAGAATGCCAAAGTAGCCTCATCATTCCATATAAATGATATTTTCTTCAAGAGATATGTGAGTGGACTTGAAATGCATGCATAATTCTTAACAAATGATCAATAATATCATGTAAGCCTAAAAAATCTTCTAAGAACCTTGATTTTATTAGGAATAGGTCATTTTGTAATAGCTTGCATCTTTTGAGGCTCCAACTTCACTCCTTCCTTTAAAACAATATGAACCAAATATTCGAATTCTTATTTCCCAAAAGCACATTTGGATATTTTTACATAAAAATGATTGTTCTCAATAATTTATATAAATTTTCCACATGTTTAGTGTGGTATTCCCATGATTTATTATAAATATGTGTATTATCAAAGAAACCCAACACAAATTTTATAAGATGGGATCAAACAAAATTGTTCTTAAGTCGAGCCCGCCGGACTTCAAACGGCGATAAACCATAATTCAAACCAAATTCGCGTTCCAAAATAGCCTGCTGATGTCGGCCAATTTTGTGACGCAAAAACCAAATGAATTCCGCCCTAATATTTTTCGGGTCTGAAGTTGGGCTGGAGTACGGAGGGAGAGTTGTGACGCGAATTTCTTATCAAATTTGCCCTAATCTTTTTCGGGTCCGGATTTCCACCGCGCGAGCGGCCCAAACAAATATCCACTCTAATCAATTTCTGCCACGTGTCCTCAATAAAAACTTGCCCTGCTCTCGGCTGCGGGTACATTCGATGGCGTTTAAGGTGATGGGACATGGATGTGGCGATTTCATATCAATCGCATTAATATTTAACGCTGTTCAATTAAGTTCCAAGGTTTTCACATCAAATCGCATTAAATTTTAACACTATTCAAGATCGGACCTCCACTCTCGTTAGCGATTCTACATGCTCCAATATGATCCGGCCTTCGGCTCTCATTA
The DNA here is from genome assembly GCA_034641835.2 of Pinus albicaulis. Taxonomy (NCBI): domain Eukaryota; kingdom Viridiplantae; phylum Streptophyta; class Pinopsida; order Pinales; family Pinaceae; genus Pinus; species Pinus albicaulis. The sequence continues at coordinate 1,498,441,924 of CM076578.1, read as the reverse complement.
ATGATCAGATATTAATTATGACGAGCGTCCTTCGATTGCATTGCATTGATAAAATGGCATTTCCCTATGGTTTTTTAGACGAGCCGGTTGCTGGGTTACATTGCCTGCTCACTGTGACGAGAAGGAGAAGTGGCCAGCTGAACTGCTGCGTAGAACTTGCTGCATATATTCATTTCTCTCGGTCTGGTGCTTGTCTTTCTTCCTTTGTTTCTTGGAATTCTGCTTCTCTATCTCCTCTTGTGCCCACTGCTAGTGAGACTGAACCCATGCCTCGCATGCGTCAAAGGATGCGTTGCCGCAGGGGGAGCACTAGAGGTCAACTCCTGCGCACTCCCTCCAGCCCCTCAACCGAGTTGTATTCCGGCCAGTCCAGTGATTATGCAGGGTGCTATCCAAATACTAGGAGTGGGAGGGGTCGAGTTGTAGGATCTGGCCACCGTATGGATTCCCCTGCTCCTCGTTTCCCCACCGCTAGTTCACCTTCTCCTACAATGCGCACTGCGAAATTTTCCTTTAATTTCTCTCTCAACCGCCCACGAATTACAGATTCAGTCACTGTGGTTTTCCGCAAGGAGGCCCAAACGGAGGAAGAATGCACCCGTATGGCGGGTCTAAGCTCGAAAAAAGTCGGCCAGCATTTGAGCCTTCAGGAGGGGAGCCGTGGCATGAATGTGGAGGTAGCACCTAGCGATCTTGGACCTTTCGAAGGATGGTGCCAAATCGTCGAAGAGCCGGAGGAGTAGTTTGGTTAATTTGTTTTTCTTTCTTCGCGGCCCACTTAATTGGGCTGCTTTTATATTATTTTACTATGTTGGACCTTTGTAATATTTTTGAATTCTGTAAATTAAACGTTCAAGACTTGCTTCCCCATGAAGCGGTCTTCTTAATTTTTGATTTTTTGATGACAAATTTTCCATGAGTACGGCGATGATTGCAACTCGGTGTAATTTTATTCCCACTGTTAATAGATTAACTTTACTTAGAAAAACAAATGTTGCCCTGTTTCTATTTTAAACCTATTTTTTGAAATACAGAGCCATGTTTATATGGTCTATGTATTATACTCTTTCTCTGTATATCTACATGAACCTTTTTGCTATGAACAGGGTGGATGCTGTAGCAGGCTACTAATGGAAACAAGCGAGCCTGAACCTTACATCTCAGATGCAACAGATAGCCTGATATTACAAGCGAGCCTGGGTTTCTGCAGATGGTTATCACACTCTTCACATGATTAGCGTTTTTCTCTGTTCAAGGATTTTGGGTACTTTAATTTGTATTTGGAACAATGGACGTCGGTACTCTATATATTGATTTACTATTCTACATACTACTATTTCACTTTCTTATAGATGCCTCGGGCATATTTGGATGCTTTCTCAGATTTGTCGATAATCTCCATGTGGACCGTTACTGGGTTTTATATCATGTCCCTGTATGTGACATGGGGTATTTTTCTATCATTGTCTGGGGTGGGACTTCCACTTTTCTGGATGGATATTTGGGTTCCAATCTTCGGATGTGAAAATATAATGACTTCATGGACTGTTTTACTTCATATAATATATTCAAAACAACGATTTTTCTCTTGTGAAAAAAAAAATGATTAATGTTTATCACTCTACCTTCAAAAATAGCGATGTTGGTCTATGTTGCTGGTTTATTGATATTGTCTGATGGTATTTTTATATTTTGGACATATCACACTCCTCACATGATTAGCGTTTTTCTCTGTTCAAGGATTTTGGGTACTTTAATTTGTATTTGGAACAATGGACGTCGGTACTCTATCTATTTATTTACTATTCTACATACTGTTATTTCACTTTCTTATAGATGCCTCGGGCATATTTGGATGCTTTCTCAGATTGTTGATAATCTCCATGTGGACCGTTACTGGATTTTATATCAAGTCCCTGTATGTGACATGGGGTATTTTTCTATCACTGTCTGGGGTGGGACTTCCAATTTTCTGGATGGATATTTGGGTTCCAATCTTCAGATGTGAAAATGTAATGACTTCATGGGCTGTTTTACTTCATATAATATATTCAAAACAATGTTTTTTTTCTTGTGAAAAAAAAAAATGATTAATGTTTATCACTCTGCCTTCAAAACTAATGATGCTGGTCTATGTTGCTGGTTTATTGATATGGTCTGATGGTCTTTTTATATTTTGGACATATCACACTCCTCACATGATTAGCGTTTTTCTCTGTTCAAGGATTTTGGGTACTTTAATTTGTATTTGGAACAATGGACGTCGGTACGTACTCTATCTGTTGCTTTACTATTCTACATACCGCTATTTCACTTTCTTATAGATGCCTCGGGCATATTTGGATGCTTTCTCAGATTGTCGATAATCTCCATGTGGACCGTTACTGGGTTTTATATCAAGTCCCCGTATGTGACATGGGGTATTTTTCTATCACTGTCTGGGGTGGGACTTCCACTTTTCTGGATGGATATTTGGGTTCCAATCTTCAGATGTGAAAATGTAATGACTTCATGGACTGTTTTACTTCATATAATATATTCAAAACAACGTTTTTTCTCTTGTGAAAAAAAATGATTAATGTTTATCAATCTGCCTTCAAAACTAGCGATGCTGGTCTATGTTGCTGGTTTATTGATATGGTCTGATGGTCTTTTTATATTTTGGACATATCACACTCCTCACATGATTAGCGTTTTTCTCTGTTCAAGGATTTTGGGTACTTTAATTTGTATTTGGAATAATGGACGTCGGTACTCTATCTGTTTTTTTACTATTCTACGTACTCTATTTCACTTTCTTATAGATGCCTCGGGCATATTTGGATGCTTTCTCAGATTTGTCGATAATCTCCATGTGGATCGTTACTGGGTTTTATATCAAGTCCCTGTATGTGACATGGGGTATTTTTCTATCACTGTCTGGGGTGGGACTTCCACTTTTCCGGATGGATATTTGGGTTCCAATATTCAGATGTGAAAATGTAATGACTTCATGGACTGTTTTACTTCATATAATATATTCAAAACAACGTTTTTTCTCTTGTGAAAAAAAAAATGATTAATGTTTATCACTCTGTCTTCAAAACTAGCGATGCTGGTCTATGTTGTTGGTTTATTGATATGGTCTGATGGTCTTTTTATATTTTGGACATATCACACTCCTCACATGATTAGCGTTTTTCTCTGTTGCAGGATTTTGGGTACTTTAATTTGTATTTTGAACAATGGACGTCGGTACTCTATCTGTTGCTTTACTATTCTACATACTGCTATTTCACTTTCTTATAGATGCCTTGGGCATATTTGGATGCTTTCTCAGATTGTCGATAATCTCCATGTGGACCGTTACTGGTTTTTATATCATGTCCCTGCATGTATGTGACATGGGGTATTTTTCTATCATTGTCTCGGGTGGGACTTCCACTTTTCTGGATGGATATTTGGGTTCCAATATTCAGATGTGAAAATGTAATGACTTCATGGATTTTTTTACTTCTTATAATATATTCAAAACAACGTTTTTCCTCTTTTAAAGTTTCATTTTTTTTTTTTTAAATTGAACCTGTCGTCGCTATACCGACGCCTTGTAAGCGTCGGAATTGCGACAGATTAGAAACGTCGGAAGAGCGACAATATAAAAACGTCAGATGAGTGACGTTCAAAACGTCGGACCACATTTCATCGGAATTGCGACCGTTTACAAACGTCGGAAGAGCGACGTCCAAAACTTTGGACCACATTTCGGCGGAATTGTGACAGTTTACAACCGTCGGACGAGCGACGTCCAAAACGTCAGACCACATTTCGTCATAATTGTGACAGTTTACAAATGTCGGAAGAGCGACATTCCAAAATTCCGGACCACATTTCGTCGGAAGTGCGACAGTTTAGAAAGGTCAGAAGTGCGACGAATTGGGAAACGTCGGAAGAGTGACGCTTGTTTGGAAGCGACGGAAAAAGTGTCGATAGTGCGACCCTTTTTAATTGCGTCAGAACTGTGACGGTATGGTAAACCACATTTCGCCCGCCCTCGAACTGTCGCTCTTGCGACGACTATGTGTCGGAATAGCGACGAATTGGCCGTCGGAATTTCCGCCAAATTTTCTAGTGAATGATATAACCTCCCATTTCCATTCTGGTAAAGGTATGGGCTACGAAAATCCTGCTGGATGTTGATTTTACACCTTAAAATGTTGGCATTATAGACACTTGATTAAGTATTCAACAATATTATTCCACGTACTAGGCCAAAAATAAACTTTCCTGGTTGCTATCAGAATTTTCTGGTAAATCGAGTGTCCATAATAATTATTGCGATGATATTCATCCAATATCAACTCTTTCAAACTCATCTGATTCAGGATGTATATCTTTCCTTTAAAATTTAAAAGTAGATCTCTGCTACTCCCATAATCTGATGAATTTTCATGTTTTTCTGCTTCATTGTATTGCTGTCATAGAATTGGTATTCAGGATCCTTCTCGGCTGCTTATTTTATTTGATCCTAAAATTTGAATTCCACTTGATTAAAGTAGAGTTCATACACGCAATGCATTTTTTTGCTCAAGGCATTGACAACATGATTTTATTGACCCTTAACATGTTGAATATCAAATCAAATTCGCTTAGGAATGCATTCCACCTTACCTGGCGAGCATTCAAACCAACTTGTTTAAAGTAGTTGGTCAGGCTGTTGTGATCTGTTTTCAGCCCAAACCTTTTTCCCAATAAATAGTGTCTCCATACGTTGAGTGCGTGCACTAAATCTGTCAACTCTAGATCGTAAGCCGAATAACGATGTTCATGATATTTTAGATTTCTTGACACATATGCAATGACCCTTCCATCTTGAGATAATATTGCTCCTACTCCTTCCGTGCACATCGGTTCATACCTCAAATTCCTTGTTTGGGTAAGCTACACTCAATATAGGGGCAGTAGTCAGCAACTTCTTTAGAAATTCAAAACTAGTGTGACATTCGTTGGTCCATTTAAACATATTCCCCTTTCGCTACAGAGATGTAATACGAAAGGTAATTTTTGAGAATCCTTTGATGAAGTGCATATAATACCCAGCCAATCCCATAAAATAATGTATATCTGCTACATTTTTGGGCACCCTCCATTCCATGATAGTCTTTGTTTTCTCAGGATCTATTGCTATGCCTTAAGCGAAAACAACGTGGCCTAAATATTGTATTTTCTCTTTGAAGAAATCACATTTGCTGAACTTGGAATATAGCTGATCTATCCTCAACATTTCCAGCACTTGTCGTAAGTGTGCCTTATGCTCTTCCATGGTTCTTGAATAAATCAATATGTCATCAATAAATATCAGAACAAACTTGTCCAAAAAGGGATGAAATATTCCATGCATCAGGCTCATGAACATTTTTTGTGCATTGGTTAAACCAAATGGAAAAACGACGAACTCATAGTGCCTGTATCGAGTGTGGAAGGTTGTTTTGTAGATGTCTTGATATTTAATTCAGATTTGGTGGTAACCAAACCTTAAATCTATCTTTGAAAATAGAGTCGCACCCTTCAGTTGATTGAAAATATCATATATACATGGCAGTGGGAATATATTCTTAACTATAAACTTATTGAGTTGTCTATAATCCATGCACATTCGCATGTTTCCATCCTTTTTCTACACGAACAACACTGGTGCTCCCCAAGGGGATACACTTGGTCGAATATACTCCTTTTCCAGCAATTCTTGTAGTTGCATTTTTAATTCTGTTAACTTGGGTACACTCATCCGATATGGTTCTCTTGACACTGGTGGGTTACCGGGCATTAATTCGATAGTGAAATCGATATATATCTTTGAAGGTAATCCTGGCATGCTTTCTGGAAATACATCCATAAAATCCTGTACCAATGGTATATTTTCTATCATAGAGGTCTTCTCCTTAGAATTAGCGAATCCAACTTGGATGGCATAAATATGGCATCCTTTTATAATGAATTTACCCAACCGGGATGCTGTGATAGGACATAATTGCAGAGGTTTCGTGATTCCTTGCAACTTTTGGCGTGTCCATCTTCAGCTTTGAAATAAATTATTTTATCTTTACAGTCTACTAGAGACCGGTGTCCTTCCAGCCAGTCCATACCTAGCAGTATGTCATAGGAACCCAAAGGTAAAATATTTAATTCTACCTTTAACTGTTTATTTCCAGTTTCTATGGAACAGTTCGAAAATTTAGCACTAACCCTTCTCTTCACTCTAGTAGCTATTTGTACCATCCAGGGGTTCTTAAATTTCTGGCTTTGCAAGTTACAATTTTCTACTATCCGGGGATTTACATAGCTTAAAATGGCACCAGGGTCAACCAAAATAGAAACAATCTGTGAAAATAGCTTACGTTCAAGTTCTATCATGGTCAACTGATATTTTTCTTGTCAGTCTTCAAGAGCTTCATTGATTCTTGGTATATTTCGAGCCACATCCCCCAGTGTAGAAGCCTCTTGCAGGTTGGTTTCACTTCTCCCACGATAAGTAATATTCTTGTAGTAATGTGCGTCACCGCATCCCCAAAATTGTAGAGGGGGTTTTTGAGTCTACCCATGCTCTAGTTTGCTAGAGGCTTCTGTGGGTCACTCCTCCATTAGCCATTTTGATTTTTGTTGATTCTCCCATACTGTCTACTTGCTGAATTTCTTGAAATAATTTTAAAATTACCATACCTAGTACTCTTAAAATTTGAGTTACTTTTCTGTCCTTTCTTTGGTGGCCAGGTCGTCTTGTTTCCCCTTTTGCCTTCGACTGTTGATAATACATATGTTCTTTTCAAATCACTTCATCCATATTATTCGAGTTTACAAATTTGATTCTTTCCTTCATGTGGGCATGTAGACTGCTAAAAAATCGTTGAACTTTAGCCTTCTCATCTCTCAAGTAATGTACATATCTTAACAATGATGTGAGCTTAGTTATGAATTCGTCTATTGTTAATTGTCCCAATCTCAAATCATGGAAGTCTCGATATTTTTCATCATAGAAATGCTCCGTTAGGTACTTATCCTTGAAGTATTGCTAGAACTCATCTCGAGTCACATTTTGGTCTTCAATACTTCGAACATTTTTTACTTCCTCCTACCATCAAGTACCTTTCTCCCTCAACTGATAGATATCCAAGCAAGCTTTGAGGTTGTTGCTATATTCATAAACTTCAAAATACTTGTTCATATTAATTAGCCATGCTTTAGCCACCTCTTCAACCTCTCCATCAAAAGTAGGAGGTTTGATTTTCTGGAAGTCACCCTACAATTCGACTTTCTGTTTCTTCATCTCTTGTTGTTTTGACACATTTCTATATTTTGCTCCATTATAATTTTTATTTTTATTTCTCTACTATGTATGACTTCCTTTTGGCTTGTCATTAGTCTGTCGTCGCTATTCGCTTTCTTCCTAGGTGTTTCTTTCGGGGCTTGGTGGAACTATCCCTTGATTCTGCCTATCGAAGAGGCTTTTGAGAATCCTCTCCTACTCTTGCATCAGTCTTTCATTGTTGCTTCTCACCCATACCATTTCTTCCTATAACTGTTTCACTGTACTCAGTATACTCGTCTGACGCTGCTATTCTTCTAGTAATCTGCTGGTTTGTTGATGTTGATCTACACTCAGCTGTACCCACATTTCTGGGTTCATTTTAGTGTTGGATTGGGGATGAGATTCCCCAGTATTTCTGGGTACTTGGTGTGTTGATCCCCTTCTCATTATATCCTTTCTACTTTTTATGCACAATTTACACACATCAATTGTTATTCAAGTGACCCATTTGGGTCCCAGTGTATGAACGCAGCTCTAATACCACTTGTGACATTCACTTACATAAAAAATAATAATTCCTTTTTACTCATCATTTTAAAATAACTTACTATACACAAGAAATTACCTTTGTACAATTATGGCAATAACCAAAGGAGATTGAGGTGTTAACCAAATGTTATTATGGATAATTTCAATAGAATTACTATTACAAAAGTCATTCACCATACTCTAAAAATACCAAAATAAAGTCATATATATAATATTATGTTGGCACTGATTTTTCTAAGGTTATTCCATAGTTTACAAGATTTACCAATAATTGTGCTTCACAGTTGTTTGGTTACCGTGGACTTTTCGAATTGACAATTTAGTACCTGTTAGCCTTCATGCATTATCTCAACCTAAGTATCTTGCTGTCATCATATATATGGTTATTAATGCTTGATTGTAAGACATTATTTGAAAGTACCCTAACCTTATCTCTGTTATATTTTCCGCTGATTTAATTCATAATCTAAGGGTTTGAAAATTGTTTAAAGGTTTGAAATTTGTTATGGGTATTCACCGTTGGATCCACCACCATATGATCGATGACTATGATGTGTTTTGGGTAGGGTTAGGGTAATGAGCCGCCCCTCAACCCTAATCACTTTCTTTTTTCCTCCCCAAGTCTCCGTGAGGGTTCTGCACTCTGCTACTCTGAAACTCTATGTCGCCATGACCCTGTTTCGATGCTGGTTCAATTGTCCTCTAGACTTACTTGGCCACTTACAGGTATTTGACTATTTCGTAGCCATCATTAGGTATTCGGAGAGCCTCTGGCTTTGCCCAGCTACTCACAATTACTTAGATGTTGAAACATGGTTGTTATTCAACCCCTTTTTGAAAGTTCTTCTGCGATATTTATTTCCATATTTGTCTTAATTTATTTTCTTAAGTTTGGTTATGGCTCTCTTACATGCACAACCTTTCTGTCTTTTGCTCTGTTCAGGTCGCATTTGATAATTCCAACAATTGTTTTGGGCAGTGTTTTAATGGTTTCTTTCGTTTAACCATCTACAAGAGTAATGTGGAAGTTTTCTACCTGAATGCACTGGATATTCAAGAAATAGACTTAAACTTTGCGTTTACAGGTAATATTCTTGACATTTGAAGTGTTAATTTTGCTGAGTGATTATTTTTTTCACGGAGTCGACATTCCAGGGCAATTAGGTCTTACATGCTCTATTTTTTCTAGTTCTCGGGTCTTCAATACCGAACCCTATTATAAATTAAGGTATGCTTCTATCTTCTTTTGCAAGTTCAACCTATTAGTTTACCCCAGGGTTTTACATTGCCCCTAACTTGGATATTTTTTTGAATGTCATTTCAGGTAACTTATGAAACCCATTGTTAACATGACGCTCTCCCTCATATCATTTTAGTACTCAAGCAATGACTTCTTCAACTTTCTACGCATAGGTACCGCGATCTTTGCAATGTTTAATTCCATTGAAGCCCTTCAGGCCTTTAATTTATACATGATGTAAAGGAAATCCTTCCATCTTGAGAATGGCTTAATGTGTACTGTTTTCGGCGTTTATAAGTTTTTCCCATACATGCAACGATATTACAGTTGCGTTCAGAGTTTCTTACTCAGCTAGTAACTTGCATTTTGTTTTGACTTGGAACTATTCTAATTCCCATTAATGTTATAAATAAGAAATTTCTTTCGGCAAAAAGATCTTATTTTGTTTCCTTATATGAATCTACTGTGTATGCCACTTACCTCAATACTCTAATTTTAGTATAGTAACACTGTTTGTTCGGTCCATCTCTCACAGTGCATTGACTATGTAATTTAACTTATATCTATATTCTGGTAGACAATGTTAATATTATGTTTAAATGCTTATACTGTATCAATTTATTTGCATGCAGTTCTTCTACTCATTTTCTTTTGTGATAAGTTATTTGTGTACTTTCTTGTTTTGGAACAATTGTATGCATGGTGATCACTAGTAGAAAATGATGAAATTAGTGACTATGTGACTAAAAAATGTAGTCACCGCAATTATTTGAAGTGAATTACTACTAAATTTGAGCAATTTTAAATGATCGAACTAAAAAAGACTAACTCAAACAACTAATTTAGTCTAGGGATAAAATATATGACTAGATAATAAGTAACAAAATTAATAATGATTAACATAAATGACTAATATAGTCCAAGAATAAAAATATGACTGAATAATAAGTACAACAAGTATATGAATTAGTCATTTATGTTAGTAATTTTTAATTGTGTCACTCTAGAAATGGAAAATAGCAATTTTGATACTGAAGTGTTACATTTCACTACAGGGTTCTCTGAATCCACCTGCAGTGTTAAAATTTAGAGACAAATGGGTCTCTAAATCCATCTACAGTGTTAAGATTCTGAATACTCTTTTGTCTCTAAAGTTTAACATTGCAAATGGTTTCAGAGATCCCTTTCTTTGAATCCATATGTAGTGTTAAATTTAGAGACAAAGGGGTCTCTGAGTCCATGTGAAGTGTTAAAATTTAGAGACCCTCGTCTGCAATGTTAAAATTTAGGCAGATGGATTCGATGATCCCCTTAAAGGGGTCCATGAATCCATCTATAATGCTAAAATTAGAACACTTTTATAAAATCACTACTAAACCAACATAGAAGTTTCTATTAAAATGATTAACCACAACACATATTAACATATTCAATATCCCTGTCATAAATAGAAAAAACTATATATATATATATATATATATATATATATATATATATATATATATATATATATATCATTAGAGTAGCTTGAGCTACATTTGAGATGAACTGAAATGACTTCCACTCTAACCCAATAGTATATTCAAAATGTTGCAAGGCTATATATTAACATATGATTTAGCAAGGGTCAAGGCATCTCTAAATACACTTGTGGGGTGGTCACACTCCTTGGGGAAACTGGCCTTCTAGATTGAAAGTCATGTTCTTTTTTACTTATAGGAAAAATTTATAGAGAAATCCAACGCTGGCAATTAATCAAAGTGATTTGAGCTATACTTGAGACTAAATGGAATGATTGCCACTATAACCTAAAAGCATATCCAATATGCTACTAGTATATACTAATAACACGTGATTTAGTAAGAAGGGTCAAGACATTTGGAGATACACTTGCGAGGTGGTCCTACTCCTTGGAGGCTTCTACTTTTCCAGTGTTATAAAGATTGGAAAAATGTCTCATCAGGAATTTAAATCTAGCTAGGGGAAATAAAGAACTAAACAAATACTACAACATTGATAATAATCAATTAAACAAACCAACCAACCAATTACCCTTTTCCCTTAATAATCCTTTTTACCCTAATTTATTATCGATTTTGTCAAAATTTCTCCACAAATAAATATTACCCCTTCCTTGTATCTAACATCCTTGTATCTCTTTAAACATAAAATTTTTATTTTTCCAACCCTTAATGGAGTATTATTTTATTGTGTTCAGTAAAAAATAAAACATTCATTCAAATTTTGTTCAAAAGAATCACTAAATGAAAACCATGTTTGAAAATAGTACAAATAAAAATCGTGAACATTATTTGTCAAATCCACTAGAGAGTCCCACTACATGGAGAGTTTAATAGCTTTAAAAAATCGCGCCTAATTTTTCCCTTCTTCTTCTGAAGAAATTACATTAAAATTTTTGAGGAGGACGACCTCTATGGAGCATGGCAAGAAGTAGCAATCACATTAAAAAAATTGAGGAGGAAGGCCTCTATGAAGTGTGGCCGGAAGAATGAGGGAAGCATGGCTAGAAGAATGAGGGAAATGACATGCGGACGATGCACATCGTAGCAGGAAGAAAAAATCACATTAAAAAAATTGAGGAAGGCCTCTATGGAGCGTGGCGGGAAGAATGAAGTTAATGGCATGCCAACGATGCACAGTGTGGTGGGAAGAATGAGGGCAATGACATATCAATGATGCACAACGTGGGGGGAAGAATGAGGGAAATGAAATGCCGACGATGCACAATTCAGGAGACAAGGTAGTGGTATTTGAGAAGACTATTTTTCTTCTACTAGAACTGATGAGACTAAATGGTACAACGAAATCACCCACTACAAATCATTTTGGCAAGTCCACAGTAAGAAAAATGACCATTAGGGCTTTCATGGTTGAGGATCAGTTCTTGAAGAAGAACTTAGACCTTATTGACAAAAAATCGAGCCCCTTTTTCAACACTTTTTGAGCCATTGAATGGTTTATTCAAAGTCTAGAGGTGTTAAATGCAACTGGTCTTTGCTCCTCTGCTCTCGCTATGGTTCTACTCCCATACGGAAGCTCCAATCCTAGTATGAACAATGAAACTAAATGTCAATTGTGGGTGATTTATGCTATTACTGAATGTTTTTGTGTATAAGATTATCATTCCTAACAATTTCAATTGGTGCAGGTTTCGTTGGGATGGCCTTCTCTTATGGTCTATCATTGAGAAGATCGTTTGTTAAAAGTATACAAAACCAATTTACACTTGCAAACTACATTGTTTCTATAGAACTCATCAAATGGTACATGCACATTCCTAGTCAGGCCCCGACTATTATAGAATATCACAGACCACCAAATAATGGAGAAATTTGTGGCAAGATGGAGTACCTAGCATAAACTGCCCCATACCACCAAGAAATAACTTTATGTATAGGTTCCAAGTGAAGGATCAGATATGTAGCTACTATTAATTTCCATCATTGTATATGCAGAAAGTTGTAGGGGGCTTTGAAGGAATAAATGTAGCTAGCAGGGCCCTGATCCTTGTTTTATTCATGATGCTGATATAACTCTGGTTATAGGTGACTGGTGCAAAACCAATGTTTCAAAAAGTTATTAATCCATCCCTAAAACATGTACATCTCTTGAAATTAAAGAGACTGGCTATGTTCAAATTCAGCCTGTCCACCATAATGTTCTCTTGGAACGTATCAATATCTCACTATATTCTACCTTTGGGAAGATCCTTAAAATAACACTTGATGTGGGCAGATCTATTGGTAATCCTGATGTTGTTCACATTAATGGTCGTGGGATGCCAAATGAAATAGAAAATATACTGGAACAAGGTTCTTATCACTGATCTCTATCACAACGCAGATTGTTAGATTTGGTATAGATGTGTCTATCCTTTAAACGATTCAAAAGATCTTGTTTATTTTGATTTTATCTTATGGCTATTGAATCCATTGCTTCTTCTCTTAAGATGTATCTAAAATGACCCATTTGTTCATTAAGTTTTTTTTTCCAAAGTGATACTAAATGAATTCGTGATAATGACTATGCACCCATTTAGTTGGGATGCATTTATTTGTTTAAACAGAGTTTGAGAAGTAATTTTTAGGAATATTAGGATGATATAAGTAAATACTATGTTCAAAGCTACAATCCTGCAAAGAAATTTAAAAAAAAAACATGCAACAAGTTTTCAAAAACATGGTAACAACTCATCCTCTTACAATGATCATAATCATGCAGAGACATTTCACACATGCCAAAGATTTTCCAATCCATATGAATATATGTAAGAAAGTATAATGAACCAAGCACAATAGGGTGGAAAATACTAGCACAACTTGAATTTGGTCAATGTAAGGATTCCAATGCAATCCTTTAGCACAGTCTCAAATTATTTCACGAATCCAACACAATGAACAACCTAAACCCCAAAACCGACTCAAGAAAGTTAGTGCATAAATAAATACAAAAATAATCTCTTTACAATGCAAATCCTCCATCGAACCTAAAACTACCAAGGCATATGCATCCAGTTCTCCTCCTAGATACAAGTACCAAACATAAAAAATTCTAGAAGCACTTCCTGTGAATAAATGAGGGGCCAGACTCATCATATTCTAATTTTGAAATCCACATCTGCAATACACATAACAAGTGCAGATTTTTAGGTGAATCCAAAACTTTTTCCTTGATAAAATTAAAAAGAAATATTTATCAAAATTTATTTTTATCAAATTTGTATCAAATTGGCCTCGATGTCATTCTTATTATGTTGGGCCAACTGTTGGGGATCTTGTGGTGGTGGAATTGTTCTTTTGATAAAATCTCCCACCCCATTATCCTCCAATACTATCATGATCCTCCCTTTCCAAGAGACGATGTTAGAGGATCCCTCTGAATAGTGATCTACTGTCAATACTTGGTAGGCCATCTTGCTTCCCACAAAGAGCCTTGTAGTCCTTCAAAATTGGTTGAAATGTACATATATTAATTTAATTCTAAGGATTCAATTTGTAGGTGAGGAAGAGAGTGGAGAAAGAAAAGAGACTCAGATCATTGATATAGTTCCATAGACAAATAAATCAATCACTCTGAACTCAAATATAATACCTTCTGTATTGATACATATAGTGGTAAAACAAACTACGCTTTATTGGATTTATATCAGTGAAGTTACCCTCTTGAATTTATTTAGAAAAAATTCCACCAGAGGATCTACTTGGGCGTGAGGCTCCTAAGGCTCTGACAAACCCAAAGAGACATTAAAATTCCCTCCCATGATTATCATAAAGTTGTTTATGAGATACTTTGAGAAGAAAGAGTTCCAGAATCTTACTCTATCTTGGCAGGGGTCATAGATATTTATAATGGAGAACTGTAACCCGAGATCAGAAGAAATGACCTTGCCCCCGAGAGCCAAATCAAACCCCCAGGAATTTAGAAGTTTGATGCTCTGATATCTGAATCCCAAAGCCAATCCTCCTGATTTCCCAGATGAATCAAGGGACAAAATATACCACCCTAGAGTAATTTGGGTTAAAAAATTCATCACCATGTCCCCTTCACCCATGGATTCTTGAAGCAAGATAATATCACAATGCACTGAACTGAAGAGACTTTTTAGAGACAATTTTTTGTGGGCACTGGCCAACCCGCTATAGTTGTAGGACATCACCATCATTGAGAAACCATGACAGGGGATATCGCTGCTCTAAGCACCCCTTTAAGGGATACTTTTTTGGCATCATGAATATTATTTTTTTCTTTCAGATTTGCTTTGGAGATGTTCGATTTTATGCCTCTCGTTTTATTAGGAAAAAAGGGTTTAAGTGGATCCCAAGACCTCCAACAGGGATACCAATACCATATTTTTTATCTCTCAGCCTGAGGTTATAGTGAGGAATTTCATTAGGGCTCACAGAGCCCGAGGGAAGCTCTTCAGGTAATAGGGGAATCTTGGATAAATATAACTCAGGAATGGCAGAGATGATACTCAAAGAGCTATAAGATCAGAAATAGGGGAACACGACTCAATAGGTTTATGGTTGGAGGGACTAAGCTCGAGACAAATAGACTGAGAAAATAAATTAACATACATAGGAGTAGTAGGGGGAGTATTAGTACCCGTGAGAAGAGGCACCTGTCGTGTGATTTCCACTTCGCCCTGATGTTCCCGAGCTGTGTCTACTGCTTCTGCCTGTCCCCCCTATTCTGGTAGCTAAATTTCCATGGCCCCAATGAAGCCATCCTGTTGAGTATCCAACTTCACCTATTGTACCTCAGCCTCCACCTCTTCCCCAATACTGCCCTCAATTTCGGGCTCTTCCGGATGTCTCCTACGTCTACAAAAACCTAAAGGAAAATCCCTTGCGAGATGATCATACTTATGACAATGATGGAAATGAAATGCTAACTGCTCATAATCTAGAATATGAGAGAAAGAGTGGCCATGCACTTGAATCTACATCATATCTTCTAGCCCTTCTCTCGGGTCCAACCAAACCAATATTTGAGCCACCTTCCTCTCTTTTTTCACCAGGAATGACATATCCGCTTCAAGAAATGCGCCCAACATATTTCCAAAGGATATGAACACTCCCATCGACCAGAGATGGGGCGTGAGGGCTGACAAATGCACCTAAACCAGAATTTATTCGAGCCTTTCTCTTTTTGTGTCAAATAATGGCATCCATTTTTTGAAGAATATTAGGGAATTTCCAAAGCCTCATTTCCTTTCCAGAACCTATTCCACTGTTTCTTCATTTGTGAACCTAACCATAAACCAACCTCTATTCAATATGATAACCTTTGTTTGAGTGGTTAGGCCTCCACTCCAAGACTTATGTATCCACTCTGCGATATAATTTGAGGAATAGTGACGACCTTTCGTACACCCCACCAGGATAAGTTTTGAGGTTGCCAAGGCCTCACCCATCGGAATTTCCACTCCCAATACCTATTTTGGCCTAACCTCCTTCTTCCTGATTACTTTCCCCTTCTTTCTCTTGGAGCCAGAGGTCTTCACAATACCAAAAGAAGTGCTGAGAGCTTCATCATTCTATGGTTCTTCCGTAGGGGGTTGTTTTTCCAAAGAAACTGGTGACCCAATGCTATGAGGAGGTGCCTCGACTCTTGGAGACCGATTCTTGAGGTCAAGAAGTGGGTAGTTCTCATTTAGACCCAGGGATATTTCATTAACTATTCCTTAGATTTCCTGAGAGAAGATATTACCTTCCTACCTGCTTTCTTCTGCAGGCCAAATTTTTTTATATAAATCCTCCATAATCGGGAATCCTTTAAACAAATTATCCCCAAACAACCCTTCATTATCACTCAAACTTCGAAAAAAAATCCTGCTTAGACACCAGACTAGGGCAAACAACTAGAGGGATTTTGTATCCTTAAGTCTTATCTAAATGCTGACCCACTCTCGAAGACACCGCCTTTAGCTCCTCAATTAAACAATATTTTAACCCTTCATGCCTGAGCAGACTACTTCCCTTTACCACGTCTTCGAGACCACTGGTTAAGGAATAAGAGAGACATAAAGATATTAGCTGAAAATTCGTCGGGGAAACACAACCTTCAACTCTTTGTAAAATTTCATTCTCCAAACCAACTGAAGACTCTATTTCCTGCAGCCAGGATACCGCCTTTGATGAGAGGCTTCCTGGCTGTTCCAAAAAACCTAAACCGCCACCGAATTCCCAGTCCAACTCAGTAGCAAATCGCTTGCCAAGTGTAGAACTCGGTGGAATTTTGACCTTCTCCAGGTTCTGTTGGGTTGGTTCCAACCCCCAGACCGGCATAATGTCCTTCGATTACGTTTCTAAGTCGAAATGGTCTTTGGGGCTAACCATACTGAGACCATAGAGAGATGAATCACAAAACTGTTACAAAATCTGCACTGTGAGGGAGAGTCTCAAACAATGGACTAGCTTCCATGCTGGGAGGATGCAAAAATGGAACAACGATGAAACAGATAACTAAAAAATGCATAAACCAAAAACCGAGAGTGTTAAACATGAGTTCGAAGGGAGAATGGTTATGATTTTGAGGAGCGTTTAATGAAGACCCTGCATGTGCATACAATTGGTGAGGCAGTTCCTATAAGGCATCAGAGCTATAGTGACCACTGCCATTGATCGTCCCAATGCACATAGTGCCAAAACCTAGAAACCATAAAAATTTTCCCCCTCATTTAAAAAAAAAAAAAAACCCTTCTATTCAGTTTACCCTCAACCTATGAATTTAAAAAATATATATTTCAAAGGTCATATTCCCACTAATTTCAAGTTAGAAACTATACACTCTTAAATTTAACTTCATTGTTGTCATGGTTTTACTTCTATAAGGATTATTATCATTTGAGTTTTGCGCCACATATTTCAATCATAATGGCGTGAGAATTTCTTCATAGGGCTAACCATCGGCCCTCCGAAATCCCCAAAACAATATCACCGCAAGAAAAAAATAGAATTGTAGAAACCCATAAGAGGTTGATCAGGCCGGACTTCAAGTTATTGATCTCCTTCAAATTCACCACAACTCCCTTTTAGTTCTGGAAAAAATGGTGGGTTTCATTTTCATCTGTTTCATCTATATAACTTTAAAAAAGTAATGCAACATCCTAAAAGTGTCTGTACTTGGGTTTGAATTTTCCATGTGACTTACCCTTCAACTCTATTGGAAAAATATGGTGTCACTTCTATCACTGGAGAATCCGACGATGTTAGGTACAAATCCTTCTTTTAAGGCCCTTTCCCTATCTTTATGCATACACACTCAAGCATATGTAGATAGATGGATGGATGGTAAATTGGCATTAAAGAGTCCAAGTGATAACAGGGCATGTTTGTGAAAATACCTGTATCCTTCACTATTTTGATTATATTGTTAAGTCTGTGAGGATGTATGAAGTGACCTTGTCTTGCAACCAAAGCAAACTAATTTTTCCCCTGTTAACTTATCACTATTTTGCATTGGTTTGTTTCATCTCCAATATTGTTTATTTTGGTGTTACGTTTTTATTGATACCATTGGCCTGCAGTTGTTTTTCCATTTATTCACATGAAGGAACTATGTGAAATCAATCCTTTTCTGCAATTGAGTTCCCTGTTTCAATCTTCAATTTCTATTTATATTTTAGCATTTTGAAGGTTCCATGTATTGTCTGTTATAATGACACCAGAGACTCCTAAAATTATGAATTATTGTTAACAAACTCCATGTGTATTGTGTACATACATCAAAAGAGTTGTTGCATTTTTCTCCCACAAAATTTCTTTGACAAGTTATGTTTGATAAAGTTTTCTTTGGCTACCATAATCAACACGATGTTTCCTGATTCCACAATGCACATTTTATTTGATCATTGCAGCTAGACAAGAGGCTACAAAACAAATCTTAGTATTAAATTTCACGCATCTATATTTTTGGTTTATCTTTACAATTTAGTTTTTTATGTGGTTTTGGTAGGTTTTATTTCTAATTCCAAACATGTCTGGGATTGATCTCAATTTGAATGCATACATCACACAAATACTTGTCATCGGGAAAGAATCAAGTTATGAAGTTGTGTTACTAGTTATTTTAAGTGCCAATCAACTCTCCACGAAATAACTGTCATTGTCAGTCTTTGATTTTTTTCATCAATCCTTTGAAATTCAAGGGTTATTTCTCCTTGTCTATATCCTTAAAAATAAATAAAAAGTGGTATTTTTTTCCTTAGGAAAAATCATAACTTTTATTAATAGGATGAAAATTACATGTTGTAGATTTTATGTAGCATATTTACATATGGCAACATAAGCCACATTCAAAAAATAAATATTAGAAATTGTTCCAAAAAATATAGAATTGAGTAAACATGTAGTAAATAAAGTTGTACATTAGCAAAAGATAAATATGTAGATCTCGAAAAATAATAAAAAATATGATATTAAACTTCAAATATTATGGCTCAACCGCCCCCTGTGCATGTGCTTCTTCAAATGGCCTGTGGAAGAAATGATAGAATTGATGTTGATTTTGTTCCTGTATCTCCCATTGATCCTTTAATAAGTGCGTTGCCTCCTTGGAAAGTGAATTGGAAATTTGATTCTTTTCCTTGTATATATGATGGCAAGAGATATAGTAGAAATGAGATTTTAGCTGATAAACCTCTTCCAATATATTCTGCAGTGTGTGCATGTGACATTATGAAAGAAGATTGAACTTGTCAATGATGATCTTTGAGTTGCCAAATATATGAACTCTATTGCAGTCTTTGGTGAGTGCAAATGATAGAAGAGCTTTGAGGCATAGTTGTTTGTACCCCTACCAAGGCCAATATTGACCTTGTAGAAATTTTGATCTGATAAGTACAGTATTGCCCCCCCTCCACAGCCAATATGTTGAGCTGATCCATCAAAATAGGCTAAGGGAAAATATCTATCAATAGTTTCTGGAGTAATAGACTGAGGAGCAGGGTGAGTAGGGTCATCCGGGATTAAATGGTAAAAGGTGGTGGTGTGTGCAGATATGACCGGCCAAGATGGATGGTGATCATGGAAGATGGAATGATCTTGGGTGATACAAATAACCCAACAAATTAGGATGGGTAGGTTGCAAAGTTTGTGTGGGTGGGAGGAGAGCCACTAAGATTCCCAAGCTTGAGAAACAGATAGGCCCATCTAGTTCAAGTTGAGATTGAGGGAAGCCAACACATGGGTCCAGAGGGAATGGCTGACAAGATAGAGTAGGAAAGGATGATCAGAATCCTCAACAACCCCTTTACAGAGTGTAAACCAAGAAGGACCAATGAATGAACGCTTTTGCAGGTAGGCAACTTAAGGAGGCAACAAATTGGAATTTTTCTTACCACCGGATTCCAACCAACTCCAGCTGAATTCTAGGCGAAATTGTTGAATGGTTAAATTGTCTCCTTCGGTCAAAAATCCAGAAGATTTTAAGGAATCAATTTGTTTTAAAATATAAAAAATATATATTAATAAAGGGGTAAGGTGGGTTGTGACCCCCGCCCTACCCCAACCGCATGAAATAATAATAAATATTAAAGGGGCCGATGAGCCATGACCCCCGCCGAACCCCACGACACCGATGGCCACACACCATATATGTAATAAGCCATTGAGCGTTGGGAGGGGCACTGGCTATCACCCCCGTCGCCCCCCCACTCCACACTCCTATTAAATGACAGGGCCGACAGAAATATGGGGGTGGGCCGCCCAATGCGGGCTCGTCCCCCCAACCACCATGGATTAAAATAATGTGATGGGATTTAATATAGTTTGGAATCGGTACAAAAAAAACAAATTCCGACTTTAAAAGGAGGGGGTGGGGTTTGAACACCCGACCCCCTCCCCCACAACATGGATATTTAACCAATTTGGCCAACAGGCTCCTCGGGGAGCCCACCCAACAATGTATTATAAAAACTCTGCAATTCATAAGTGCGCCCAGGCAGCCAGGAATGGGCATAGAAATCGAGATAGTGGAACCAGGAGCACTGTGCAGGAGGGGGGCGGAACCATGATTTGAGCCATTTTCTAGAGGGGTCAGATTTTCATTTTGTTAGATTCAGGAAAAAATTATATGGATTCTACACTACTCGACGCCACGAATCCAACGGTGTTGTCCATTTATTCATCATAGATCTGAAATTTTTGGGCACTTTCAGCTATGGAGGTATAAGGGTGTAATTTCTCATTTTATACTAATACTTTCATTTTTTTCCACTTAATGAAAGAGGGCCTCCCCACTATTTGAGCAGGGCCCGGAGATGTAGTCCCTCCTGGATGAAATTCGATATCAATTATGTGTGTTCATGCATGACGTTAATTTCTTCTCCCTTCTTATTTTTATGCCTTTAAATTTTCTTGTTTAAAGCTGCAATTTTCACATGTAATCCTTTAACACATCTCAAGAAAAATATTTTTGGATCAAGTGGTATCAGAGCAGGTGTTTGTAGATGTGAATTACATGCTTGTATGCTAACTAGAAAAATGCTATGAAGAGGCAAATAGACGCTACAATATTTTGATCCCGAAGTGGGATGTGCACATCAAAGAAGGAATATGGATGACGATGTTCAAAATGAAGAGGAGCTCAACTTCCGCAATAACTTATACACCATAGCAAATCAGGTTGAGAAATTGTTCTCTATAGAAATTGTTATTAGTGTAGCCTCCTTATTGTTAATTTTGTACCCCTTTAAGCCCCATATTGTTATTATTGTTCCCCTTACATTATTATTGTTAGGTCAGCTAGGATTATATTGTGACCTCATGGTGACTCCTTTATATAGAAGGAGGGTTTTTCATTTGTATCATCCAAGAATTGTTCATTTATGTAATGTATTGGAGGTTTCCCCCTTGAAGTGGCTTATTTATAAGGCGTTGATCTCTCTTTTCTTCCATTTTTGGAGCTGGTTTCATAGCATTTGGTATCGGAGCTTTGGATTCTAGGGTTTTGTTGCTCCAAATATGTCATCGTGGAATTTTTGCTATAGAAATATTCTACTAAGGTTAAGAAGTTGAAATTATTATAGAGAGAAGCTGAAATCCTGAGGAATTTCTTATACAAATTTTAGATCTTGGTTTGCAATATTTTCAAAGATATGATCTATGGAAGTTAGGGATTTTCAGGCTCCTGAATTTCACCTAAATAGGTCATCGTGGAATTTTTTCTATAAATTATTTTCTACGAAGTTTCAGAAGCTAATTTTTTTACAGAGAGAAGCTGAAATCCTGAGAGACTTCCTGTAAAAATTTTAGATCTTGGTTCGTAAAATTTTAGGAGATATGATCTGTGGAAGTTAGGGTTTTTTAAGGCTCCCGAATTTCATCTCAAAGAGGCGACCTTGGTAAAATTGTCATAAATCTTTGTCTGAGCATGGAATTGGAACGCTGTAAAAAGTGGCCATAAGTACATAGAATTCAGTTTCCTATGTATGAATTTCATAGCGGAAGGAGGAAACAGTGAGACGTGGCATGCTGTACAATTGCGCTCTACTAAAACAACCCATAATTAGGTCATTGTGGGAGATTCGACATAACTTTTTCTTGAAGTATCGAAATCAGGTCAGACTTGTGGCATTCGAAAGAAGATTCAAAGATATACGACAAGCCCAAATTTCATAAATTGAAGATCCGCAATTACAGAGATAATTTAGTTTCAATATCGAGCTCCTCAAAAGAAAGAAAAAGGTGTGTATGTTTTTTTCAAATTGCATAAGTCTTGTTTGAAAAATCAGTTTTAAGTGATTCCAAAGGCATATTGAGCATAGATATCAGTACTGGGTTCTAAAATCCCCCGTAAAAATAATTCAACATGCATTAAACCCTCAGAATACTCTACTATGACTCATGAAGAGGAAGAATTGCAACATGATCTATCAAAATTACAAGAGCAAGTGCACCAAATTTCGCTCTCGCAAAGAGAAACAAAAAATGAAATGGAAGTTTTGAAGAAAGGTTACGTGGAAGAAAAGATGGATGGTTTGAAAAATAATATGGATGGTTTGAAGAAAGGCATAGAAGCTAAGATGGATGGCATGAAAGCTGGCATGGAAGCTAAGATGGATGACATGGAGGAAAAAATGAAATACAACATGGAGAACATGAAGAATGATCTAAAAGTAGACATGGAAGGTTTGAAAAAGTTGATACAAGAATTTTTTCCTAATGGCCAAAAGATAGTAGAGGAAACTCATGATGAGAACAAAATAAATGTTAATCATGATTTCATAAACTCTAATTTTGGATGGAAGAACTACCATATTCCAAAGATGGATATGAGGAAGTTTGATGGCAAGGATCCCGTAACATAGATACTACGGATGGAATAATATTTTGATCTCAATAATGTGCAAAACACACAAAAGGTACACATTTCAACTTTACATTTAGAACAAATTACATTTGTATGGTATCGATGGCTTTGCTCCCATAAAAAATTTGTCACTTGGTCAATTTTTACGGAGGAAATGATAGCACATTATGAGGATACAAAGAGCAACACCTTCTTTAGCCAATTAATAAATCTCAAACAAAAGGGTTCAGTGGTGGAGCACATTGAGGATTTCCAAAAATTGAAAATAAGGGTAATTGATATTCCAGAGGAACACAGGATTGATGTCTTCATAAGGACTTTAAACGATAACATCCAACATGAAGTTTGCGTTCGGGAACCTGATTCATTGGAGAAGGCATTCAAGTTGGCAAGAAAAATTGAATGTAAAATTATGGCAACAAGAAAGCCTACCACTCACATCTCTAAATATGGAAGTGTCGCTACTCCTAGACTTCCACAAAATACAAGGTTGACACCACAACAATTGGAAGAAAAAAGATCAAAAGGGCTTTGGTACAGTTGTGATAGAAAAGACACTAAATGTCATAAGTGTGCTGAGAAGAAATTATTTTACATATATTGTGAAGAGGAGGACGGAAATGAACAAGAAAATTCAAAAGAAGAGGATATACACCAGGAACCAACCCTAAAAGAAGAAGAAATGAGTCTAACCATATCGTGTAATGCATTGGCAAGAATTACCACTCCTCAAACTCTCAAGATAGAAGGACATATCAATAAGAAAAAGGTAATAGTGTTGATTGATTCAGGTAGTACCCATAATTTTATTCATTGTACGATAGCCAAGGAATTGAATTGTTTCCTATACCCAGCACCATAATGTCAAGTGATGGTTTCCAATGGAGGAACTATAAATTGCTCTGGAAAATGCCATAATATCAAGCTAACCATGGGGGAATATGTATTGAATAGTCCAATGCTTTCCATTCCAATGGGAGGTGTTGATGTAGTACTAGGAGTACAATGGTTACAATCTTTGGGATGGTAGCTTTTACTTTTCAAGAAATTTTCTTGAATTTTTTTTTGGAAGGAAAGGGACTCAAATGACAGGGTATCACAGGGAAACCGAGAAAGATAATAAGATATAATGTCATGACAAAGCTTCTGAATAAAGAACAACGAGGCGTAATTGCACAATTATGCTCACTAGAAGTTCCAACATCAAAATAATGTATTTCTTCGGATCTTCAAAAAGTCTTGGACAATCATTCCAAGGTGTTTGAGCTCCCAAAGGACTCCCACCTATTTGTGATGATGATCATGCTATTCATTTGATTCTAGGAAGTGCTCCTCCAAGCATCAGACCTTACAGATATCCTTATGTCCAAAAGAGCGAAATTGAATGTATGATTGCAGAAATGTTAGAGGCTGGTATAATTCAACCTAGTCAAAGTTCTTTCTCTGCTCCAATAGTATTGGTGCACAAGGAGGATGGATCATGGTGCATGTGTTGGGATTATAGGGATCTCAATAAGCTCACTATTAAAGATAAATTTCCCATTCTTGTGATTGATGAATTATTGGATGAATTACATGGCACAATTTATTTTACCAAGTTGGATCTTCGTTCAGGATATCATCAAATTAGAATGAAGACTGAAGATATTCCAAAAACAACATTTCGAAATCATGAGGGTCATTATGAATTTTTGGTCATGCCTTTTGGCCTTACCAATGCACCTTCTACATTTCAAGGGTTGATGAATTCCATTTTCGAACCATTCCTTAGAAAATTTGTGCTAGTATTTTTTGATGACATACTAATCTACATCAGGTCTTGGAAGGATCATGTTCAACATGTTGACAGGGTGCTCAAACTATTAGAGGAGAAACAATTATATGAAAAAACATCCAAATGTTTCTTTGGAGTACAAGAGGTGGAATATCTAGGTCATATTGTATCTCACGAGGGTGTTAAGGTAGACCCTAAGAAAAGTAAGGCCATTAAGGAATGGAAAGTCCCCACAACCATAAAGTAGTTGCGAGGATTTCTCTGGTTAACAGGGTATTATCAATTTTTTTTAATAATTATGGGAGAATAGCAACACCTCGAACAAAATTATTGAAGAGAGATGCATTTTCATGGACTCCCGGAGCAACTAAGGCCTTTGAACATCTTAAAGAGGCAATGTGCCTAGCACTGGTATTAACTATGCAAGACTTCACAAAAACCTTTATTGTGGAATGTGATGCCTCAGGAAATGGAATTTGTGTTGTTTTAATGCAAGAAGGAAGAGCCATTGCTTTTGAAATTCGTCCAATCAAAGGAAAGTATTTACAAAAATATATTTATGAGAAGGAAATGTTGGCAATACTGCATGCACTAAAGAAATGGTGACCTTACCTAATGGGAAGGCACTTGAAGGTAAAAACTGATCATGATAGTCTTAAACACTTTTTGGAACAAATACTATCTTCAGAAGAGAAGCAAAAATGGGTCACAAAGATGTTGGGTTATGACTTTGAAATCATCTACAAAAAAGGGAAGCTAAATGTTGTTGCAGATGCACTCTCAAGAAAGGATGAAGAGGTGGAAGCATTGCTTTGTGCAATTTCTATTATCCAACAAGATTGGATAACTGAAGCAAGGAATGAATGGAATAAGGATGAAGAAGTGTGGACACCCATTCAAAAGTTGCAACAATATCCT
The DNA here is from genome assembly GCA_034641835.2 of Pinus albicaulis. Taxonomy (NCBI): domain Eukaryota; kingdom Viridiplantae; phylum Streptophyta; class Pinopsida; order Pinales; family Pinaceae; genus Pinus; species Pinus albicaulis. The sequence continues at coordinate 1,498,416,325 of CM076578.1, read as the reverse complement.
AGTACATCTGATACATTTAGTTGGAAAAATGGTTCCTTATGGTACAAATATCACTTATATCTTTGTAAGAATTCCAAACTAAAACAAAATATTATTTTGGAATTGCACACTTCTCCTTTAGGAGGACACTCAAGATTTTTAAAAACTTACCATAGGGTGAAGAAAGATTTTTTTTTGGATGGCCTTAAATTTGATATTAAAAAGTTTGTGGAAGAATATTTGGTTTTCCAGCAAAATAAAGTTGAGACAATTAAGACGTCGAGTCTTCTACAACCTTATCCATTCCAAGTCAACATTGGGAGAAAATTTCAATGGATTTTATCAAAAGTTTACTTAAGTCCGAAGGAAAGAGTGTCATCATGGTGGTAGTTGATAGAATTACCAAGTATGCACACTTTTGTGCATTATCTCATCCATTTAAAGCAATTACAGTTGCTACTTCATTTATGGAAACAATTCAAAAGCTACATGGAAACCCAAAGATTATGGTAAGCGACAAAGATCCCATTTTTATTGGATTTTTTTGGACAAAATTATTTTCTTGTTTGGGTACTCAACTAGCTTATAGCTCATCTTATGATCCTCAATTCGATGGTCAAACTGAGATAGTGAGAAAATTTTTGGAAGGATCTCTTCGTTGTTTTGTATCTGATAAATAAACACAATGGGTCAAGTGGTTACCTCTGGCTGAATGGTGGTCTAACACTTCCTTCCATACTGCAGCCAAAATGACCCCATTTATGGCACTTTATGGATATCATCCACCGTCCATCACATCATCTTTAAGGGAAAATTCCAAGGTGTAAGAAGTGGAAGATCACATCGAGCATCAACAACAAGTAATCCAACTATTAAAGGATAAATTAAATTTGGGACAAAATCGAATGAAAAAATAGGCATATCAACACCACAACGAAAGAATTTTTGATGTAGGAAACTGGGTATTTTTACGACTACAACCATACAAACAAATATTCCTCAAGCAAGCTAAGAAGGATAATAAATTTTCGCCAAAATACTAGGTCCTTACAAGGTGTTACAAAAGATTGGTACTATGGCATACAAATTGGAGCTTCCTTCTTCTTCGCGAGTGCATTCAGTTTTCTATGTTTCATGCTTAAAGAAGGTTATAGGTGACAAAATTCCAGTTCAAAAAATATTGCCAGAACTTGATGAGGAAGGAAAAATTATATTAGAACCTGAAACAGTCATGGAAACAAGAACTAGACAACTATGAAATTGATCAATATCAGAGTATCTCATTAAGTGGAAGAACTTACCCACTGAAGATTCTACATGGGAGGATGATAATTTTATATATAAGCATTCAGAGCTACTCAAGCATTGAGGACAACACTTTTTTGAAGGAGAGGGGCATGTTAGGTCCCCATATTACTAGTGTAGTCCCTTATTATTATTAGTGTAGCCCCCTTATTGTTATTGTTGTACCCTTGTAACCCCATATTGTTATTATTGTTCCCTTACATTATTATTGTTAGGTTGGCTAGGATTATATTGTGACCCCATGGATTAATCCTATATATATAAGGAGGTTTTTTCATTTGTATCATCCAAGAATTGTTCATTTATGTAATGTATTGGAGGTTTCCCCCTCGAAGTGGCTGATTTCTAAGGTGTTGATCTCTCTTTCCTTCCATTTTTGGAGCTGGAGGTGAAAGGACGCTACAATATTTTGATCTTGAAGTGGGATGTGCACATCAGAGAAGGAACATGGATGAAGATGTTCAAAATGAAGAGGAGCTCAACTTTCGTAAGACCTTCTACACCATGGCAGATCGGGTTATGAAATTGTTCTCTAGACTTGAGAGACTAGAGAAAGTAGGGAGGAATTCTACAGAAGGAAAAGGTTCAGGGCATGGAGATAATCTAGGAGATCCACCTCCTTCTCCTCCAGCAAGTGAAATTTATTCCTCCTCTTCTCACCATCATCATAGGAATTCAAAAAATGCATCTAATAAACCTTTCTTTAAGTTAGATGTCAAATTTGATCTACTCATGTATAATGGTGAAAGTAATAAAGAGAAACATAACAACCAAATTAGGTAGCCTGAACTCTACTGTAGGATTCAGAAAATCATGGAGGATGAGGCAAATATCTAGTTGGCTTCTCTTCGACTAAATGACATCGCTCTTATCTCTTGCGAGAGAAAACTTCAAGGCAACAGTAATTTGGATAACCTTCTTTCCTCATGGTCAAATTTTATTGCTACACTTAGAGATCAATTCTATCCCTTGGGTTATAAGCAAAAATATTTAATGGAGTTGTAGTACCTAAGGCAAGGTAAAGGAAAAAACGTTCAAATATTTAATGAGCAATTTATAAAACAAGCACTAAGTTTGGGCATTTCATTAGATTCACGTGAAGTTGTAACTAAGTACATTGGGTCATTACATAGTTACATTAGACATTCATTGTTAATGTTTGAACCCACTACCATTGACTCGGCCAGTGTAAAGGCCATTCATCTTGAAAATAACAGCATAAATGATAAGGATGATCATTCAAAGAAACCACCTTTCAAACCTTCAAATGGAAAATTCAAAGGGAAAGGAAAGGGAAAGGAAAAGAAGACGACATCAACAAAGAAGGATGAAGGAGAAAAGACCTATTGCACTCACTGCAAAAAGAAAGGTCATGACAACGATCGTTGTTGGAAGCTGTACCTAGAAAATAAGCCAAAGAGATATGGAGGAAAGGGTAAGAAAACGACAGTATAAACCACGCAACAAGACCTTAGATTTGACTCTGGAAATGAGGCATTGATCACAGCAACATGCACAAAAGGTACTCATTCTCTTCATGTTAATTCTAAATCGCATGAAAGCACTAGTTCAACAGATGAACCTTTTCCTAATGAACGAAAGAGAATTGAGTTGTTTCATATTATATTTTTCATAAATCATACCAAAGTAGAAACTCTATTTTATTCAGGCACTCAAGCAAATTTTATCTCAGAGTCCTTGGTTAAAAATTTAGTCTTAGAAGTTAAGCCTCATTCAAAACCTTATCCGCTTGGATTAACACATGAAAAAGTAAAACTAAATGTAACCAAGCAATGTAAGGTTAAATTTTTAATTTCTTCTAAACTGGTGGATGAAGTAGAATTGGATGGAATACCATTGGATAGCTATGGTATTCTGTTAGGGAGTCCTTATCTTTATGACAGGAAAGAAGTTTTCTTTCGACATGAAAATAAATACCAAATAATAAAATATGGGGTAGAGTATATTGTAAGAGATCATCAAACCAAAGTTAGTGCCAGTCTTGTAAGTGTAAGACAAATGAAGGGATTGGTGAATTCCAACAAGGGGTGCTTTCTCATGGTTGTGAGAGAAAAAGATGCAAAAATATCTGATTCTTTCCGAGGATGTGATCCGGCTCATAAGCAGGAATTATGTGATTTTGTTTCTAACTATGATGATTTGTTTCAAGAACCTAGAGGATTGCCTCTGAAACAAGAAATCCAACATGAGATCCATTTGCAGCATGATGCTCCATTGCCAAACATTGTTATGTACAGGATGTCATATATCGAGATGGAGGAGATCAAAAATGCTATCTATTTCACAAAATTGGATTTGCGTAGTGGTTATAATCACATCATAATTGCAGATCAGGACATGTGGAAAACTACCTTCAAGACCAAACAAGGGTTGTTCAAATGGATGGTGATGCCATTTGGACTGTGAAACGCTCCAGCCACAATCATGAGGGTCATGAATGAACTTTTGAGGCCTTTCATTGATGAATTAGTCCTTGTGTATTTAGATGATATTCTTGTCTTTAGTAGGACTTGGGATGAACATATATGTCATGTAAAGAAAGTGATTGATGTATTAAAAAGAGAAGAATTGTATGTAAAATTGTCAAAGTGTGAGTTCGGGAAAACCTCTTTGGTTTACCTTAGTCATATTGTCGGTAATGGTCAATTGAAAATAGATCCCTCCAAAGTTGAGGTGATTGTAAAATGGCCTAAGCCTACCAATGTAACAAAGGTCCGTAGTTTTCTAGGTGCAGTACAATACTAGAGGAGATTCATTTCCAACTTCTCCATTATTGCATCACCCTTACACGCACTGACAAGTATCAAACAAGAATTTCAGTGGGGAGGAAAGCAACATAACTCCTTCGAAGCACTGAAAGATAAAATCAGCACCGCACCAGTCCTCGCTTTACTTGATCTCCAACAACCTTTTGAGATCGAAACTGATGCTAGTGTTTACGCCATGGGGGCTATATTTTTGTAGCAAAAGAAGCTGATATGTTACCATTTGGAGAAGTTCTCCTAGGCTATCATCAAATACCCCACTTACGACAAGGAACTGTATGCATTGGTCCAAAGTGTGAAAAAGTGGAAACTCTACCGATCGTCAAGGAAACCATTATCCATACGGATCACCAGCCCTTACATACCTTCAGTCACATACCAAGCTACAATAGTCTCGTCATTTCAGGTGGATGGGGTTTCTACAAAAATTTCATCTGGTAATAAAGTATAAGAAGGGAACTAGTAACAAAGTAGCAGATATGCTCTCTTGCCCTCCTATTTCTGCTTCTACTATTTTGCATAATGCTTCGTTGTATTTTGCAATTTATTCTAAACAATACGCTAACGATGATGACTTTTAAGAAATTTACGAAAAAATTTCACAAGTGGACAGCTATTATTTGCACGAGAAGCTATTGTATCACCTTGGAAAATTGTGCATACCCATAATAGAAAGGGTACATGTAATTCGAGAGGCGCACACCTCTCTTGTGTCTAGTCACTTTGGTATTGAAAAAACCTTATGTCATTTGCAAAGGTTTTGATTTTGGCCCCATATTGAAAACATTGTAACCCGTTTTGTAAAGGATGTGTGATGTGTTCAGTTTCAAAGCCCTTTAATAGAAAAGTTGGGCTCTACAGACCACTCCCCATTTCGGGTTGTCCATGGGAAAGTGTGTTGATGGATTTTGTAGGAGGTTTTCCTATGTGTGGAAAGGGTCATGACTATTTGTATTTTCCGTCTACCACTTTAGTAAATGTGCATATTAATGCCTTGTAAAAAGAAGGTCATTGCTGAGCAGACTACTTATCTTTTCTTTCAGTATGTTTCAGTCCACTTTGGGTTGCCCACATTGATTGTGTTAGATCGAGACTCTCGCTTCCTTGGAGAGTTTTGGACCAGCTTATGGTGTATGATGGACACCAAGTTGAAGAGAATTATGACATTCCATCCACAAACCGACAGACAAACAAAGGTCGTCAATCGTAATGTGGTACACTTGTTGCAGGGCTATTGCAGCAAACATCCCAAGTTGTAGGATGAGCATCTTCCATATGTGCAACATGACTACAGCCGATTAGTGAATTCCTCTATGCAGCGTTCACCATTTGAGACCTGCTTTGGTTATTTACCAAAGGACCCTTTTGACATGATCTATGGAAGGGATGAAGATTCCACACTAGGGGAATTTTGAGGTCTAAAATGGGCCTCCTAAGGAAAATGTACAATTAAAATTCACTTTATGAGGACCAATCATATTTTAGGGGATGACATCATCCTTAATGGTTGAGGTGGCATTTCTTGAGTTAAAGGTACTTATTTTTCACATTCTCAATGGTGGATAAAAACTCATGGTTAACTATGTTGGTGCTCTAAGTACTTTTAAAGTCAAATTAAAGTACTCATAATAAATGTCATTTCACACTTTTTGAATAAAAATATATTATTGTCATTTCATATTTCTTGAAAGAAATTATGCATATCCCTATACATTTATTGTATTATATTATATTATTTTATTTTTATATAGTATATTAATTACATGTTATTATACAATTTTTATAATATAAATTTCAACTAATAGCATATAATATAATTAAGAATTTATAAATTTATATTTATATTTTATTTTAAGTTATTTAAGTGCAAAGGACAAATGCATTAGTTGTTCAATGATAATGAATTTATCCTGAAAAGATCATTCTTATTTATAGTCACATCAATACAATTTTTTTATCAATTTTATTTTGGTACAACTTTTGAATTGAATTTAACTATGGTTACATGGATTGTGGTGCAAAAAGTGAATTGAAAATTCATAAATATTATTTTATTGTTTTAGCTATTATTTTATTATTTCCTTAGGAGGCCCATTTTAGACCTCAAAATTCCCCTAATGGTGGACCTGATGACAGGGACAAAGCATAATGGTCCATCCAGTGGATACAGGAAATTCACCAAGCAGTGCAAGAGAAGTTGGAAAAGAGTCAGGCTCGATATAAGGCCCAACATGATAAGCATTGAGTCGACCATCAATTTGAAGTTGGTGACAAGGTGTGGTTCCACATCAACAGGGATCGAATGGAGGGGGAAGGCAAGAAATTGCGACCAATCCGATATGGTCCATTTACCATATTGGAGAATATTGGGAATAATGATTTCCGACTTGATTTGCTTGTATACATGAAAATGTACTCAGTCGTGAATGTTGAAAATCTAAAGCTTTATGAACCAACATTGATTATGGACACCAAGGAGGTAGGATCAATTCCTACAGTGGATGAATTTGCACTAGAGTATCTCGATGAACTGCCAGAGGACATCATTCTCGATCAAAGAACCAAGACTTTACGACAAGGAGATGTGGAGTATCTCTGTGTTGGTTTCAAAGGGATCCACCCAAGTAAAGCTAAATGGCTTAAAAAGGAGAAGGTGAGGGAGAAATTACCTCACTTTCCTGTTGATTGATAAGGATTTTGGGGGCCAAAATCTCTTTAGTGGGGAGGAATGATCCAGGTGGATCGAACAGGTCCAAGTACAAGTGGATTATGCACAAAGGCTCAAAAATGAAAGTGTCTGAAATGTGGAAAACTTAATTTCAAGTTTAATATCTCATCTTTCTAATTCTAACAGTGCAGATGACACTCAATTCCAAGTTCGTATGAAAGAGTTAGGAGAAATCAAAGTTCGAGGGTTGACTTGGTGACTTGGGAGCTTAAGGAGGCAAAAAATTGAAATTGTTTTGGCCACTGGATTTTGACCAACACAACATATATGTAATAAGCCATTGAGCATTGGGAGGGGCGCAGGCTATCACCCTTTCCACCACCCCCCCATCCCCCCCCCAACTCCACACTCCTATAAAATGACAGGGCCGATGGAAATATGGGGGTGGGCTGCCCAATGCAGGCTCGACCCCCCAACCACCATGAATTAAAATAATGTGATGCGATTTAATATATTTTGGCACTGGTTTAAAAAAAAAAAATCGACTTTAAAAGAAGGGGGCGGGGTTTGACCACCCAACCCCCTCCCCCACAACACATATCTTTAACCAATTCGACCAACGAGCTCCTTGGGGATCCCACCCAACAATGTATTATAAAAATTCTACAATTCATAAGTGCGTCTAGGTAGCCAGGAGCGAGCACGAAAAATCAAGACAGTGGAACCAGGAGTACTGTGAAGGAGGGGGGTGGAACCATGATCTGAGCCATTTTCCAGAGGGGCCAGATTTTCACTTTGTTAGATTCAGGAAAATTTTATATGGATTCTACACTACTTGACGCCATGAATACAATGGTGTTGTCTATTTCTCCATCAGAGGTCTGCAATTTTTGGGAACTTTCAACTATGGAGGTATAAGGGTGTAATTTATCATTTTATACTTATACTTTCATTTTTTGTCACTTAATGAAAGAGGGCCTCCCCACTATTTGAGTAGGGTCCGAAGACGTAGTCCCTCCTCGACGAACTCCAATATCAATTATGTGTCTTCTTTCATGATGTTAATTGCTTCTCTCTTCTTATGTTTATGCCTTTAATGTTTCATGTTTAAAGTTGCGATTTTCACATGTAATTCTTTAACACATATCAAGACAATTATTTTTGGATCATCATTAATGGGAGAGATTCCCAAGAGTTGCGACAATTTTAATTTATCATTGTTTTCCAACCTGGGACTATATGGGCAGCCAACTGGTATTATGTGTCCCTCAGGATCCTTCTTGAGAAAAGTTGTTGTCTGGGGCATAGCAATAGGGAGTGAAATTTCATTGCTTTCCTTGGTCTTGGTCGTTATTAGGTGGAGTATGTTGAGATAGGAGGCTTTGGTGAAAAATCCAGAGAAAAAAATTCTCACAGCTCCTCTTGAACCCAGTAACTATCTTTTTTCGAAAAAGATGAAGGAGCCTCTTAGTCTCAATGTGGTAATGTTTGAAAGGTCTCTATTCTGCCTTAGCTCAACTGATATTCTAACAGCAACTCATAACTTCAACAAAACCAATATCATTGGAGATGGTTGGTTTGGCACTATCTATAAAGTTGTTATTCCTGAAGGCAAGATTGTAGCAGTCAAAATTCTAAGCCATGAGCTTGGACAGGGTAACCGTGAGTTCCTATCGGAGATGGAAATTATTGGAAAGGTGAAGCATAGGAATCTAGTATCTTTACTTGGTTACTGCGTCTTGGGGGAGGACAAGTTTTTTATTTACGAGTATGTGGATAATGTTAGTCTTGATCCGTGGCTTTTTAATCGTGCAGATGTTGTTGAGGTCCTTGACTGGCCAAAGTGATTCAAGATTGCCATGGGTTCTGCATAAGGTCTGGAATTCTTACATCATGGTTTCGTTCCCCACATTATTCAAAGGGATATGAAATAGAGCAATATCCTTTTAGATGAGTCATTTGAACCCAAGGTTTTTGATTTTGGCCTTTCCCATCTCATAAGTGCATATGACAGTCATGTAAGCACAAATATTATAGGAACCTTCGATTATATTCCTGTTGAATATGGGAAAATCTGGAAGGAAACAACTAGGGGTGATGTTTACAACTATGGAGTGATTTTTCTGGGATTGTTAACTGGTAAGGAGCCTGTAAGTATGGAATTCAAAGAAGGGGAAGGTGGAAATATCGTGAGTTGGGTGAGGCATATGATCAAGATAGAATAAGTAGAAGAGACTCTAGATCCCTTCATCTCTCGTGGGCCCGCGAAGTCTCAGATACTCCAGGTGCTACATTCAGCAGAATTGTGCGCATCAGAAGATCCAGGGAAGCACCCCACAATGTTAGATGTGGTCAAGCTCGTAAAGGTAACTGACCTAGTCGAACAGAGTTAATCTTGATTCTTGATTATGTTTGTGCCTATCATTTCACTATATGCTAAGAAGAAATCATGTTCCTTTCAAACAATTGTTTTATTTATTGAAATTGAGTCAAAAAACATGGTAGCTAAGTAGTCTTCCTTTTCAGTATCAAAGAAGTACGTAAATAGTTGTTGGAACAGGGTCTCCTAACGCTGCAAATTTTGTTTACTTTTGTATATTTTTTGTAATATTTATCCTAATGCAAGGGTTTTGGGATGGGTCAAAGCCCCTAATGCATTGTAACAGGTCAAGGGTAGACCAAGAGTCCATAAAACACAGTTTGCGGACCATTGGATGTGTAGGCTAAATCGGTATAAATAGATGAAACTTTCTAGTCATAGGTAGAAAGAAATTGAGATTGGTGTTAAGTAAGAATTGTTAGATCTGTGGTCAGGTTTTTGGGAAGGACTCCTGCTGCCTGTGTGCGCGGAGCTCCTCAGTCTTGCTGTGTGTGGACCCTGCTGGCTGTGTGTGCAGGCAGTATTTTGGGATTTTAAGAAGATTCTAGTATTAATATATATGAGAAGTATTGTTGATATCTTATGTGATCTAGGTCTATTTTGTTATGATTTATGTGAACTTGGGTTGAATGATTAAGACACGAAAGTATCTGTTTGATAGCTATGAAAGTATCTTTGTTTCTATTACATGAATCTATGATCTGTTAATTGTTGCGATTATAGTTGTTGTGCTGATAGATTGGTATTACACACATGGATGCAAAGGTAATTATTAGATCTGAGTTCTATGATATAAGATGTTGACTAGATCTGTTAAATATGAAACTTGATAAGCTGGGAACGTAGCTCTGCTTGACTTACCCTCTCTCTCTTAGGGTGCGGAAACCTGGTTTCAGCACCCTCCCATAATGCTTTAGGTGAAACTCTAACCTGCGCAAGCAGGTCACTACTAAAAGGTCCAGTAGTATAGGGGTTTGTTGGCAAACCTTAACCTCCGAACCTGGGTCAAGGTCCCTCGAGCCAAAAAATGGTTCCGTTTCTGGGACCGAGAGTATTTTGAGAGAGAAATCAGGTAATGCCAAGAATACATTGGAGACCTGAGAGGAAAGAGATCGACGAGTGGTTCAAAAAGAAAATTCAGGAATTCGTAGTAAGAGAGAATCGCAGTGAAAAGCTAACCACAGAGAAGTGGAAGAATAAGTACATTTTCATAGAAATTTACTAAATTTTCTTTGTGACATTTGCGATGGAGCTTCAGGAGTGGCTCAAGAGGCGTATAGATTTCCAGAAGTGTTGGAAGGACGAACGGGTCACATAGTGGACCCTAGAGTTGATTCAACAGTTAGAGAAGACTGATAACACCATCACTCGCACGGTAGATCATTGGGTGGACAATGTAATAAGAGGGTTTGTGATAGAATTTGCAATTGATCAAGTTGTGTCCTACTCTGAGGCAGAACGAAGATTCTTCAAGGGTTTCCTGGGTAAGTTTCTAAAAACTCTGCCATTACTAATTAAGTTCTTATTGTGCGAAAAAATAATTTTGTGTAGTCATACAGAGTGAATGAGCTCCGATCAAAGTGAGGGCACAACACGTAGTGGTAAATAATACTGAACTAATCAAGAAGGGGATCGATTTGTCTACAGTCCAGTAGGGAATTCTATTGTGCATAGCTCTCCGTCTATGCCACCATCGAACCCTCATAGGGGTAAGAACTCACCTCCACCACCACCGGAAGATGATATGGCCTCGCACATGAAGCTATGCACCTTCAAGGGCATAGAGGATGAAGATATGGATCGGTTTTGGTTCGTCACAAGATCTGTATGGACTGCGTAGAATCTAGTCAGTGGTGCTGTAAAAAGGGCACAGCTATCCCTAGCCTTTGAGGGAAGAGCCTTGGACTGGTATATGGGATACATCGACCAGCATGTGAACGTGACCATTGAGGAGATTAAGAATTCCTTGAAGCAGCAGTTCAAGAAGCCTAAGTCCTACTCTCAGATAGTGAACGATCTGAAAGATTTAAAGCAAGGATTGACCGAGTCTGTATGGGAGTCTGACCAACAGTTAAAGAAGGTAATTAGAGAAGGATGATTTCTATATGATGACAGACATCACACGGAATGTTTCATTGCTATGTTACTGCCCCACCTGCGCATACCAATGGGTCATCAAGCCATTGAGTCACAGGAGAAGGCCTTGGAGATTGTTATGAAGCTGGAGGCTGCGCCAAGGGATGATACCCAGTTAGGAGTACAACAAATACAAGGCCAGCTAGAAGCAATGCACATGGAGATCTAGAATCTGTGAAAGGAGTGAGGGACAAAGGCCAACCCTGAAAGATGGTGCATATGATGCAGGGTGAATGGCCACACCAAAGATAACTGTCCTCTGTTAGCATACTACGTGCAGCCAGGAGGACCTAGCCCGTTGCATCCTAGGGAAGTTGTAGGGCCAAGTGGGACAGTGCTATGGTGCGACGATTGTCGCGTTGCTGGGCTACACGATACCAACCATTGCCCTCGCCTTGCCGCATATGTCCCAGAAATAAAGCAACAATGGTGCAAGTTTTGCAGATCTGTAGGCCATGATGAACAAAACTTCCAGATGTACGATCTGATGATAGATCGAGGGAATATATATAGGTTACAGTTGGATCCGTCCTCACCAAGATCCCCCTCGGGCATAGGTGGATGCCTAGCTAGGGGCAGAGGAGGAGGCCGAGGTGGGAGCACAGGTAGGGGGAGAGGACAACAAATTTTCTATAACTGTGGAGAAATATGGAACTTTGTAAGGGATTGCACGAATCCTATGAGACAATCCTGCAGATACTGTAGACAGCTGGATCATATGATCGAAGATTGCCCGATTTTGATAGCTAAGATGCGGGAGAAGCAGCATACACCTACGTAGAATTTACAAAGGGTCAAGGCAGAGCCTTGAGATCAAGGACCAAGTGTCAATGTGATAACACGCAACGGCATGGCCACCAGACAAGCTACGGAGAACGCTGAAGCGGAGCCTCTTATCCGAAAATCAACCATTAAACAAGAAGGCTTGGACTTGAAAAAGGGAAAAGAAACCTTTGTCGCTGCTCACCAAGACTTCGCTAAGGCTGCGGCATATACTCCTCAAATCCTCGCAAACCTCAAAATAGACGATGAGGTCAAACCATTCCTGCAGGCATGCATGAAGCTGCTGCACAACCAAAAGGCCATAGAAAACCTCCAAGATTTAATAAACAGTTGTGCAGAAAGAACAACCCCAGCTATGGAAATTAAGAATGTACACAAACTGTATAAGCATAAGAGACGCACTAGTAGGGAGATGCGGTTAACCACACATATTTGTGACTATGAGATGGATTAGGTTATTCTAGACCTCAGCTCAGATGCGAACGTACTACCTAAACAAACTTGGCAGCGAATGGGAGAACCCAAGCTAGAATGGTCCACTATCCAGCTGCGCATGGCTAATCAGCAAAAGATCATACCATTGGAAAGACTATCAAATATTATGGTAGACATCACAGGGGTCAAGGTTCGGGCTGACTTTGAGGTCATTCAAATTGTAGAAGATGCGGACCCCTATCCTACGCTCCTAGGATTGGACTGGGCCATAGATATGGGCGGTATTATCAATTTAAAAAAGAGGATCATGGTGTTGGAAATTGAAGGAACGCGGGTGATATTACCACTAGATCAGGTAGAAGGAGAAATGTATACAAAGCTAGTGCGTGAGGAAAAGGAGGTGGATCACATCTATAAGCTCACTGTGAAGAATGAAAATTGGATCAATACTATGGTCGATGGTGTGCTTTGATGGGAAAGAGATAGTGAATGCTTCTTCAACTCCAATGAGGAAATGGAAAATTTGCAAAACCAGCTTCATGATGTCTCTGCACTGCACTGCCTACGAATCACCAGGGACATTCATTGCATATCCTCTGAGGTAAGAGAACTACCCTACTTTGATGGTTCCAGTAGTATAAAATAATTTTTTTGTACATTTGAAGCTCAGGTTCCAAGAGATTGAAGGCTATGGGCCCTTAACCTAGCTCTGCACGTGATGCCTGTAAGATGGTGGGCCATGAATAAGGGGGCGTTCCGAGAGTGGGAGGAATGTCGGGATATGATGGTCCTACAATTTGAGCCTCTAGCCGACGTATGCATCAAGATATTTCTTGGCCCAGGGGATCCACACGAACATTTGTTTTCCTGGATGGAGAAATGGTGTGATTGTAATACAGAAGAATGAGTTCACTTGTTTATTCATGCCTTGGGACCAATTCCCACCGCATGGTACCTAGATGCGGAGCTACATCAACGCACTCACCTGTGGGAAACCTTAAAGGATGAATTTTTGGGGACATTCGGGTTAACATGAGGATCGGAGGCGCTTGATGAAGCTCTGTAGGATATCTATACCTTTGTATTTGGTGAATCCAGCCCCTACGTAGCATGCAAAATACCCACGTGGGAAACAAAAATGTAGGATATTTTCAACTGCCGCAATATCACCATAGAAGAGTGAGATGAAGATCCGCGAAATGTCTCGATCCCAGAATCAGAGGGGGAATGCATAGTTGCAGGACCCTCGTTACACACTGTGGATGTTAAAAAACCTTTAAAGCTACGAGAAGTTAACATTGGTATGGAAGAGCAACCCAAGTTGGCTAAAATTTGGGACTACTGTGATGATGAGACAGTAGGCAAGATTGTGGAACTACTCACGGAATATCAAGACCTATTTCCGACAAAGTTTTTGGAGCTTAAGGGGATTACGACGAACTTAGGGGTTATGTGCATCACTATGAAACCAAATGCGCATCCAATAAAGCAGCGCCCTTATCGACTGAACCCTAATTATAAGCATAAGGTTAGGGAGGAAATCGATAAAATGCTCGCTACAGGTATCATCGAACCGGTTGAACATTTGAACTAGGTGAGTCCTATGGTGGTTCAGGAAAAGAAGACGAAGGGGCAAATCTGCATCTGCGTAGATTTGCGCAAGTTGAATGATGCATGCGTACATGATCCATTTCCTACATCGTTCTCTGATGAGATCTTGGAGAGCGTAGGAGGCTAGGAGGCATATTCCTTCACCAATGGGTTCTCTAGGTACCATCAGATCATAATTGCGCCCGAAGATCGCAAAAAAAACACATTTTCCACTGAATGGGGATCCTTCTAGTATACGTTCATGCCATTTGGACTTAAAAATTCTCCTGCCATCTTCTCACTGGTAGTAGTCGCCGTATTCAAAGAGTTCATTCACAAATTTCTGGAGGTATACTTTGATGATTGGACTGTCTTTGGCTTAGTAAAGATGCACGTTTCGAACCTGTGCATGATGTTGGATGCCTGTCAGAAGCACCAAATTTCTCTAAATATCAAGAAATGTATCTTTTGTGTACCCTTCGGAATCTTGCTCGAACATATAGTCTGTCGGCAAGGGTTGATGGTGGACCCTGCAAAAGTTGCATTTATCATCAATCTAGCAGTACCTATGACTGAGAAAAAACTGCGTTCGATCCTTGGACATACGGGCTACTATAGAAAATTCATTCAGGGATACGCACTGATCACAACCCCTTTGGAAAAGCTTCTTAAGAAGGATGTTTCATTTTTTTGGGATGACGAGTGCTAGAAGAGCTTTGAGCTACTCAAGGAAAATATGGTATCTCCACCTATTATTATTTTTCCCAATTGGGCGAAGGTATTTCATGTTCATGTTAATGCTTCAGGAATTTACCTGGGAGAAGTCCTTATGCAGCCTAGAGCCAAAGACATTGATCACCCAATTGCATTCGCTACTCGAAAACTCTCGGGTGCAGAGCACAACTATTACACCACGGAGTGGGAGGGATTGGCCATGGTTTATGCATTACAAAAGTATCGGCATTATCTGTTAGGGGGAAACTTCAAAATGTTTACAGATCATTCAGCTTTGAAGTACCTAGTAAATAAGCCTATGTTGGGGAGGAAAGTATGTCGATGGATTCTGTTGTTCTAGGAGTATGACTTTGAAATCATTTTCAAACCAGGCAGGTTGAATGTTGGGCCCGATCACTTGTCCCAAATTGAGACTGGCGAAGAACCTACTAATGTGGAGGAAGGATTGCCTAATATGCAACTGTTTGCTATTAAGGTAGTCGATGCGCACTTCGTTGACATTATTCAGTTCCTAACTATAGGCATGGCACCCGTGGGGTATTTGGTGCAACAAAAGAAAGAATTGGTAACCTGCACTGTGGATTTTACCATCATAGCAGGTCACCTCTATAAGATGGGAGCAGATGAAGTGCTACAAAGGTACGTTTTGGAACATGAGAGGCATGCTATCTTGGCAGAAGCCCACGATGCGGTGGCAAGAGGTCACTACGCAGGAAAAGCCACAATGCGAAAGGTCTTAAGAGATGGATTATGGTGGCCTACCCTGCATAGTGACTCTCACGACTATTGTAAGGCCTGCGATACATGCCAACTCATCGGAAGGTCATCCCGCAGATATGAAATGCCCCTCCAACCGCAAATGGCCCTATAAGCATTTAACAAGTGGGCCATCAATTTTGTAGCACCTATCAACCCCCCCGCAAAGAAGACAGGTGTGCATTACATTATAACTGCTACTGATTATGTGACTAGGTGGGCTGAGGCATAGGCAGTGAAGAATTGCACTGCAGATACCACTACACACTTCATCTTTGAGCAGATTCTAACCAGATTTGGATGTCCAAAAATCTTGATGAGCGATAGAGGTACGCACTTTGTCAATGAAACCATACAGATGGAAGAATTTCGGATCCATCATGAGAAAATCACCCCATATCATCCTCAGGCAAATGGCGCAGTTGAATATTTTAAGAAGGTCTTGGAGCATGCACTGACTAAGGTCTGTAACGCCGATCGCAGTGACTGGGATGTGCACATTCCATTTGTTCTATGGGCTTACCGAACCACCTGTAAAAAGTTGATAGGGAGGCCGTTATGCCCATGGAATATATTGTTCCTAGTCTGCGCATCGCAACCCTCACAAACATGGAAGAGTCTGATATTATGGAGGAGCGGTTAGAACAACTTGTGGCTTTGGAGAAAGACCGTTTCATTGCCAATTACCTTCAGGAGGTACAGAAGGCGCGCGATAAGGCCTGGCACGATTGATATATTCGTAATAAAACCTTTGTGGAGGATGACTTAATATTGCTATATGATAGTCAGTTTGCGACACACCCACAGAAGTTTCGATAGCACTGGCTTGGGCCCTATACAGTTAAGGAAATCATGGATGGCAGAGTTGTGCAATTAGCCACCCTGCATGGCAATATGCTACCCGGCTACATCAATGGTAGTCGGCTCAAACCATATCAAATCAAATGACTATACGGCCAGACTAGCTGTATGAAGTGGGCTAGCACCACCAAGGAAGGTAAGCACAATAGGTACCATGCTCCGCGCAGAAGAAAGTCGCAGGATTGGAAGCCTAGAGAAGTGCGCCAGAGACATGGAAATACATTTAGAAGGAATAGACTCAGAACACACCACGTGTGCTGGGAGCACAGGAGGTATGCTCAAAGTGCAAGGGTGCGCTGGAAGCACAGGGATGTGCTGAGCACACCCAGGGTGCAAAAAATAGCCATTGGAATAGTCAAATCGGGTAAAAAGAAAAAAATTACCATTGGATGGAGTGGGCGGCTGAAATTTAATGAGGCGATCTCTGGATATTTTTTCCCGTTTTTCTGATGGTAAGTTCCAAGTAGTGTTTACCCTACCGTTGGGCGCTCGTCGAAGCTATAAAAAGGGTAGGATAGGTCAGAAAAGGGTACTGTATCGCTTGAATAGCTCGTACTTGGCATATTTGTCCTGGACGAATTTGTGCTGTAAGAATTTTTGTGCCTATAGTGTCTCTTTCATGTCTGAGCAACCTGCTTCCTTTGACAGTAGTAATCCCAAGTTTTTCTTTTGTGCTAGGGTGATGGCTACGAATCCTACTGAACCTTCGGAATTAGTAATCTCGACGGAACAAGGCACTAAGGAAGTGGTGGAGAATGAGTATGAGGCTAAATAAGTTTTCTCCACCCCAGTCATGAAGAATGAGAAGGAAAAAGCACAGGGATTAGGAAAGCCCTCGAAACCCACAAATTTTTTTGGAGAGAAGCCTCGTACTTCCCTGCGAAATGTAAAATCCCCACGAGCGACGCCTCAGGCACGGGTTGCGCAGGAAGAGGTTCAGGCTGCAGAGCCCATCAATTGGTTACCTCCTTTCCTCCAAGTCACCATGCACAATGTCTAGATTCGAGTACGCAAGGACAAAGTCTGGACCTCGCTCCCCTATATGGTGGCAGACGAAGAAATTGATAATGTCATTGCGCTCTAGCCTCCTAACTAAAAGATCAGTTTCAAAACCAATGCAAAGAGCTCTGCAGGGACCAGCACACCAAAATTAATCCCGCCTATTGTCCTCAAGGATACTGGAGGACCAAGTAAGAGTACCAGGAAAGACACGAACGCGGCTGCACAAAAGGATGCGTAGCATAAGCAGACCCTTGAGAAGGACACCGAGGCAGAGACTCAGGTAGATTCACATCCAAACCTGGGTAAATATGGACTAGATGGCAGAGAACCCCCCCCCCCCCCCCCCCCACGGCACGAAACGAACAAGAGAGCTTATCAAAGGGCCCCAAAAGAAGCAACGATCTCAGTGGACAGAACGAGATCAGATTATCACGTTGACTAATGGAGATCTTGAAAAAATTGCTGATGCAATCACTCTGGTCATAGAGGACAGATGGATAGCCTTAGAGGAGCAGCAAAAATTTGCGGTCGACACAATCCAGGCTGAGCTCCATGTGCTGCAGATGAAGATAGACACATTGCAGAACAATGTGACTCAGGTACGCACACCCTCAGCTGCCAGTAGCGTAGCATTAGTTATAGACGAAAGCTGCCTCTACTCTCTACCTGGGGCAACCCTTTTGATTAGTCCACCCGACCTAGGAATCCAAGTCTAGGCCAGTACAAAAGTCCAGCTGAATTTAGCTAGGCTACCTCATGAGGCCTTGCAGGGTCTCCACACCTCTATATTTCAGGAGATTCACCATCGATACCAACAAGTGCACCAACAGCTCGGAGTGGCTGAACAGACAATTGATGCAAAGAACATTGAAGTATGCCTCGCCACCGTGAAGCAAATGGAGCTTGAAAATGTGATTCACCAACTTTGTGCAGAGGTTACCACAGAAATCCCGGCCATAGCCACCCCTCAAGCTAAGGTTGAATGGTTGGTCACAACATTGAAGGCCTCCAGGGAGGAAGTTCAGGTGGTCAAGACACGGATGGAGCAGTAGATCGCCGCTCTGCAGGCTAAGTTGTAGCCTGAAACAACCCCGGAGGTACGGGCCTAGTGAACTACGCTAGTCACCGCGGCTACGAACGTCATTACAGGGAAAATCGCGCAGGGTGCCCAATTACTAGAAACAACCATGCAGATATGGACCAAGGTCTAGCGTGACCTGATCCTGCGAGGCATCAACCAGGATCTGTGGCGAAAAGAAGAAGAGTTCGAGACGTTAGAAGCCACCCTACCCACTTTAGTTCCTGCTCAGCGTTTGACATGGCTACGCACCAGTCACGCCCTCCAAGCTGATATTGATGAACTTCGATAGAAAAAGAAGGTCCTTGGTGACCACCTGAAGCCTTGGGTTGTTGAGGCCCTTAAGCTTTCACAAGATTTTGATGTCGCGGTTAAGCATCTAAACCAGACTCTGGAGAGTGTCACTGCCACAACGGAAGGTCCGATTTTGGAAAAGTCGGTCGACATTGCACAAAATGCTACTGCTCAGAGTGAAGGCATGCTGCCTCCATTAGTCGAGGCGATCAGATTATGGCAGGCGTAGGTGGAGACCCCACCATCACAGTGACTCGGGATGAGTCACAAGATTGTGTTGGGGGACTGTTGGAACAGGGTCTCCTAACGTTGCGAATTTTGTCTACTTTTGTATATTTTTTGTAATATTTAGCCTAACGTAGGGGTTCTAGGGTGGGTCAAAGCCCCTAATGCATTGTAACGGGTCAAAGTTAGACCAAGAGTCCGCAAACCATGATTTGTGGACCATTGGATGCATAGGCTAAATCGGTATAAATAGATGAACCTTTTTGAGTCATAGGTAGAAAGAAATTGAGATTGATGTTAAGCACAAATTGTTAGATCTGTGGTTGGGTTTTTGGGAAGGAATCCTGTTGGTTGTGTGCACAGAGCTCCTCAGTCTTGCTGTGTGCAAACCCTGTTGGCTATGTGCACAAGTGGTATTTTGGAATTGTAAGAATATTCAGGTATTAATACATATGCGAAGTAGTGTTGATTTCTGATGTGATCTAGGTCTGTTCTGTTATGATTTATGCGAACTTGGGTTGAATGATTAAGCTGTGAAAGTATCTGTTTGATAGTTGTGAAATTATATTTGTTTCTGTTATATGAATCTACGATCTGTTAATTGCTGTGATTATAGTTGATGTGATGATAGATTGGTATTATGCACATCAATGCAAAGGTAATTATTAGATTTGAGTTATGTGATATAAGCCAGTGACTAGATCTGTTAAATATGAAACTTGATAAGCTGGGAATGCAGCTCTGCTTGACTTACCCTCTCTCTCTCAGGGTGTGGAAACCTGGTTCCAACACCCTCCCATAATTCTTCGGGTGAGACTCTGGCCTATGCAAGCAGGTCACTGCCGAAAGGGCCAGTAGTATAGGGGTTTGTTAGCAAACCTTAACCTCCAAACCTTGGTCAGGACCCCTCGAGCCAACAATAGCTTTTCCCTTTTAAATTATTCTGTCAAGACTCAACAGTGTAATAAATTATGTCCAAATAAAATTTGTTTTATAAAATTAATATTAGAAGTTTCTTTTAGGGGAAACAAATTCAGATCCACCCCCTTTATACTTTGTCACCCTTATTGGTGTTTGTTCTTCTTTGCTTCTTACCGCAAGTAAGAAACAAGAACATTAATATTTGTGGATCAAGAATTTAAGTTGCAACAAACTCTTATGTTGTTAATAATGATAATGGTTCTCAATCTTCTTAACAGAAGCAGTATTCGAGTTGTCAACAATGGCATGAAATGCTTGTTTTCTAAGAATAAAATCATTTTTAAATGAATCAATAATGTTGATAAGAATTGATGGACTAAATCAAATTATCAATGACATTTACAACAAATGATATGAGACAAAGGCATATAAAACTGAGGTAATGACATCCCGTTACAGGCTAATGTAAAACTAATGTCAATAAGGATGATCCTTCAACGAATTAATCCATATAAGAGTATACTGAATTTGTTTGGACATTTTTCTGAACATTTGGGCTCTTGTAAAATTCTAATTGAGCTTCCTAGCTATTTGGAAAAGCTTACATCATTGCAAGAACTCCATAAGGGTGGGTGTAAAATTCTAGAAGCGCTTCCTAACAAGAAGGATAAAATTTCATCATTGAGGTTATTGGACTTATCTAACTATGAAAGCTTAAAATATCTCCCTTATGGCTTGGGAAATTAAGATCAAGATACTTCAAATTAAGAGGTCCCACAATACAACTGAGTGTGGGAGCTGCTCAATAGTATGTGCCTCCAGGAACTAATCAGTTTTTATGGCTTCTGTCTCCAACTATTCCAACACCAACCCCCTTTTTGGGCACTTCCATGGGAATTCCTGGAGTTGGTACAACAGGTCAGTGACCACAAATTTCTAGTGATTTGGAAAAGTGGCCAAGTTCAAGGATTTTTGGACTAACTTCTGTTGGAAATATTAGCAATTTTTCTGCTGCACAAGGTGTTACAAATTAGGGGGAATGCTCCCTTGCCACTCAAGAAATATGGTCTCAAGAAAGCAAGTTCAGATTTTCAAGGAGGGTTAATTCCATTAGTACCATCAAAACCCCTACAAGATAACATAAAATTCAGCTTGTCTACAGGATGAAGTGATGTTAAATGCATGTCTTCTAATGGAAATGTTTTTTCTTCAGATTCAAATTTTAGTGGAGTTTTTTTTCTTTTTTTTTCTTTTTTGCTTCCCTCTCTCAATCTAAACAGATTGTAGCTTACCAGCCTCTGTATTTAGTCAAGAATGTTTCATTTTCTATGGTTCTTGTACCAATACTGGCTGCGCCTTCTCCAGCTTTGGCTAAGCAGAATCAGCTATATAAATCACATAGCACATCAATTGTGTTTGCATCTATTAAATTTGGTGCAAAAATTTCAAGTCTGGGAGGAAACACCCAATTGTCCTAGCCAAGGATGATGCAGTCTAATGCTCAAAAGTATATCAAGGTTTTATCTGAGGTGGACACCAAAAGGGATATTAAAATCACCAGTGAACAAGCTTGTGATCTTTTACTGAGCTCGAAGCTTCCAAGAGGCATTGAATATACATATGAGAATATAAAGTTGATGATTATTTCTATGTCATTTGAAGGAAGTGTTGGATTAATTAAGCTGTATGATGCCAAAAACCATTAAAATAACAAATTACAGTTGTTTTTTTATATGAATCAAGATATTCATTGGCATCCAACTAAGAGATCTTCAATGGTGTCACCTCATTAGCTTTTTCCATGATGTATGGATTTGGCTTTAAAGGGGGTTGATCTGTTTGAAGGAGATATCTTTGATTGAACTGCATCCTTGAATGAAACTGGCTATGAAGAAGAGGGTACTCCTATTCTCACTGCTCACTGACGCAGATGCATAGCTAAAAAGTGTCAAATTTTTTGCCTATATGATAATTGACTAGTTGAGAAGGATCCTCAAGCTATTCCCCTTCAAAAATAATATTTTGTTTATCAGTAATAATTAATTGACCATGTTTGAGCTTGGTATTTAGTCTTAGTTCTTCATAAATCCATCCTTGAGGAGATATAATTAGAAGATCTATATCGAGTGTTGAAACCCTTAGACAATTTTGTTGAGAGATTGTAAACCCTCAACCCAATGGAATCTGGAGTCCAGACTTCTATATTCAAATATCATGCATGTACTCTCCCTAGAAATCGTTGAGATAAGATAGTCTGGCCATGAAGCATTCAATCCCAACTATTGAGTGTGCCATATCTTGTTAACCATTTCTTCCATTCCAAAGGGAATGTCTCTTCAATTAAGAGGAAAATAAAATCTTTGATGAAATGAAATATTGTCTTGCCCAGGAAACAATGACAACCTAAATGGAGTTTGGACTAATCATATTTGGACTTACTTAATTATCTTCCAATGACCTTCTTGTACCTTCTTTTTATTTTCCTTTTGAAGTTGAAAGCCGACGTTATCCATCAATTTCCTCTGTGCTCCTTCCAGTCTTGTCTACATTTGTTATTGAACTTTATCTATTTTGAGGGTTTCTTCAAATTTGTTACATATTTCCTTTTCAATTCTATTGGTTGACTCTTCATCTATGATCTTTGATTTTTTTGGGTTTTCTAATGATAATTATTTTCTTTAATATTTTAATCAAGATGATGAAAATTATACTTAATCTAAAACATGCAATTCTTACTGGAATTAATCAACTAAGACCTGTTGTATACAAAACATAGATATGAAGCATGCAAATACCTGAGCTAATTGTAGACAGTTTATGCATATAATTATACATTTTCATGTAGAAGATAAATTAATTCGACCTGATTGAATAACAATCCAAAACTATACTCATTCTTGTGGACTTTGGTTTGAAGCTTTGTAGCAGTGGTGCCTATTTGAAGATCAACTTCATTGTTGATGAGAATCCTGATATCATTTGGATATTTAATCGTTACAGAACTAAGATAAAAAGAGTAATTCAACACAGGTATGAAAATTATTAAGATCTGAACCATGTTGTGCCCTAGCCTTGTTTAAAGCTTGAAGCTATGTTTCAATCCTTCTTGTCTTGTTGATAAGCTACCTGAGCATCCCTTTGCATAAATAATTAATGCCTTAAATTTACAAGGTATTGTAGCTGGAATATACATTTTGTTATCATTTTGCATCTTGGATTATATTTAGGGTATTATAAGTATTTTCACTAACTGGTGTGTTCAAGACTATAGTTGGCATCGAGGAAAATACATTATCATATTTAGCAACAATAAACAAGTGTCAAAATTTTTTCCTATATGATAATTGACTAGCTGACAAGGATCCTCCAAACATTTCCATTCAATAATATGTTGTTTAGCAGTAATAATTACCTTACCATGTTTGAGCTTGGTCTTTAGACTTCGCATTGCATAAATCCATCCTTGAGGAGGTATAATTAGCAGATCTATATTGACAGTTGAAACCCTCAGACAATTTTGTTGAGAGATTGTAAACCCTCAACACAATGGAATCTGGAGTCTGGACTTCTATATTCAAATATCATGCATGCACTCTCCCTAGAATGCATTGAGATAAGATAGTATGACCATGAATCATTCAATCACAACTATTGAGCGTGCTAGATCTTGTTAACCATTTCTTCCATTCCAAAGAGAATGTCTCTTGCATTAAGAGGCAAATAAAATATTTGATAAAATGAAATATTGTCCTGCCCAGGAAATAATGAAAACCTAAATGGAGTCTGGACTAATCATATTTGGACTTAATTATCTTCCAATGACCTTCTTGTACCTTCTTTTTCTTCTCCTTTTGAAGTTGAAAGTCGATGCTATTCATCAATTTCCTTTGTTCTCCATCTAGTCTTGTTTGTATTCGTTATTGAACTTTATCTATTTTTAGGGTTTCTTCAACTTTGTTACATATTTCCTTTTCAATTCTCTTGGTTTTCTCTTCATCTACGGTCTTTGAGTTTTTTAGGTTTGGTGATGAAAATTATTTTCTTTAATCTTTTAATCTAAGTGATGATAATTATACTCAATCTGAAGCATGTAATTCTTACTGGAAATAATCGAACACGACTTCTTGTATACACACTATAGATATGAAGCATTCAAATACCTCAACTACTTGTAGACAATTTATACATATAATTATACATGTGCATGTAGAAGAGAAATTGAGTCGACCTTATTGAATAGCAGTCCAAAACTATACTCAGTCTTGAGGACTTTGGTTTGAAGCCTTATAGGAATGGTACCTATTTAAATATCAACTTCAATGTTGATGAGAATCTTGATATCATTTGGATATTTAATCATTGTAGAAATGAGATAAAAGGAGTAATTCAACATAGGTATGACAATTATTAAGATTTGAACCATGTTGTGCCCTCGACTTGTTTAAATCTTGAAGCTATGGTTCAATCCTTCTTGTCTTGCTGATAAACTACTTGAGCATCCCTGTGCATGAATCATTAATGCCATAAATTTACAAGGGTTTATAAAGTAAAAGGAAACTAAGGTATTGTAGCTGGAATATACACTTTATTATCATTTTGCAGCTTGGCTTATAGTTAGGGTATTATAAGCAGTTTCACTCACTGGTGTGTTCAAGACTATAGTTGGAAGACTATAGTTAGGGTATTTAGGAAAATGTTTTTACACTTGTTTACATTTTCCTATATGATAATTGACTAGATGAGAAGGATCCTCTAGCCATTTCCTTTCAAAAATAATATGTTGTTTAGCAGTAAGAATTACCTGACCATGTTTGAGCTTGTTCTTCAGTATTCACACTGCATAAATCGATCCTTGAGGAGGTATAATTAGCATATCTATATTGAGAGTTGAAACCCTCAAACAATTTTGTTGAGAGATTGTAAACCCTCAACACAATGGAATCTAGAGTCTAGAATTCTTTATTCAAATATCATGCATGCACTCTCCCTAGAAAGCGTTGAGATAAGATAGTATGACCATGAAGCATTCAATCCCAACTATTGAGCATGCCAGATCTTGTTAACCATTTCTTCCATTAAGAGGAAAATAAAATCTTTGATAAAATGAAATATTGTCTTGCCCAGGAAATGGTGACAACCTAAATGGAGTTTGGACTAATCATATTTGGACCTACTCAATTATCTTCCAATGACCTTCTTGTACCTTATTTTTCTTCTCCTTTTGAAGTTGAAAGCCGACGCTATCCATAAATTTCCTATGTGCTCCTTCCAGTCTTGTCTGAATTGGTTATTGAACCTTATCTATTTTGATGGTTTCTTCAACTTTGTTACATATTTCCTTTTCAATTCTCTTGGTTGTCTCTTCATCTATGATCTTTGATTTTTTTGGGTTTGCTGATCATAATTCTTATCTTTAATCTTTTAACTTCTTCATGTAGTGTTTGAGTATGGTTTCATAATTTGTTATTTTTTACCCACAATATATTCCTGTTGAATTATCCTTGTCCCTATTGAATTTTCTCACCTTTCCTTGTTTAAAGTTTATAACCTCCTAGGACTTGATTAAGGCCTTGTAACTTGAAGAATTGATTCCTTTTCTACAAAGCTCTTAGTTTTTCTTCTGCAATTTGAATTCTTCGTTATTTTTCTTTTCAATTTCCTTCCTATTATTCAATTTAGTCTCTTGTAATTCTTTTGGAAGCTTTCAGTACATTACTATCATGATTATCTATCTAACTTGAGAAAACATTAACCATAGGCTTCCTCCTTGATGTCTAACTTTGAAATACAATTTTTTTACAATAATTATCCCAATTTTTACTTACCTTTTAACAAATATTACAATCTATTTCCTTTTTTTAATGCCTTTAAAACCTAATTTGGACACTATATAAAAGATAAAGCAATTTTAAGTTAACATGTTGTTTTAGGCTTAACTTTTGGGAATGGTCTCCATGTTGACCTTTGATAACAAAAAAAGGCTATAAGTAACAAGTCACATTTTGTAAAAGGAGATATTGTCCACCACAATGTAGCTTCTATAGTTATATTAAAACAAATTTCTTTGTGGTTTTATTTGTTTTGTGTTCTCTATTTTTTCTGGCATTATAATTTTGCAGATCCATTTCAATTTTTTAAATCTTGGGGGACACCCCCAAGATCCGGATCAACCTTATAATTGAAATATCTCCAAGATTGGTACTCCAATTTCTAGGTTCTTTCAGATGGATATGGTTTCCTTGAAATCATAGCTCATCATTTTTATAAGTTTATTAATTAAACTTAAATATGAAGTTATGAAATATAATGGTGAAAAATATGAATCATTATTTTAATTTACATGGTACAATGCAAGTACAATGTAGTATGATTTTGATCAAGACTTATTTAGAACTGCCCTGCCCTGTAACATGCTATTGGCCATTTCAACAACTATCTTGTTTCTTCTCTCTGCAACGTCATGATGCTTCGTTGTGTGTGCACAGAAAACTGTCTCTAGAGTCTGGATGCATCCTTACAAAAATTAGCCATCTGATTATAGTGGAACTCCACTGCATTGTTTGAAGGAAGGACCTTTATACTTGTACCTTCTTCATGATACACTACTTCCTTAAACATCTTAATTCAGTGAAATCATGATATTTCTTATAAAAAATTGACCCCACATCTTCCTCAAGAAGTTATCAAGGAAAAGTAGGTACCTTGCAACAGTAATTAAGGCTGATGGTATAGGAATGCAAATATGCACTAGGCAGACTAAAATGACAATGGAACGTCAATAGATGGCTTAATATTGCATTGACCTTACTAGGAATCCCAGTCCTTAGCGTCAATCAATTATTTTACTGAGGTACATGGAATTATAACCATTGATCCTAGAATGTTATGGTTATACGGTTGTTTGTGTATCTTCTTAAAAATTGAATCTCCTAAAATCAAGGGGGGCACATTTGTTGTACAACTTATGTAGTATAACTACTATTGAGGTAAATAAAATGGTACCCTTGGCTACTATCTTGAAAATAGGATCTCCTAGCATCATTGAGTTCCCTCCTGTTGTGCTTATGGTTTTGTGAATGTTAGTTTCACATTTGAATGATAATTTTGCATGTTTGTCACCCATGCAAGCTGGTATTAGTAAATTGGTTAATTAACTAATAGGAAAAGAGTTTACCTATGATTTGACTTGGTTCTAATTAAATAGAAGGATTTGATTTTAAGGAGAACAATCTTCTGTAATTTCTCTAGTTATATTTTATACTGCAATGAAGTAGGTCAAAATTTATTAATTTACTTCCATGCTTGTATAGGACCGGTGACAGATGATATGTTCCATTGGAAAGCGACAATTATGGGACCTCCTGACAGTCCATATGTCAGGGGTGTGTTTCTGGTG
Organism: Pinus albicaulis; assembly: GCA_034641835.2. Lineage (NCBI taxonomy): Eukaryota > Viridiplantae > Streptophyta > Pinopsida > Pinales > Pinaceae > Pinus > Pinus albicaulis. The sequence continues at coordinate 1,498,388,995 of CM076578.1, read as the reverse complement.
ACAATTCATTTTCCACCTGATTATCCATTCAAGCCACCTAAGGTATATTTATTTTTCATCATGTTTAGTGAGTGAATACTATGAACTGCCTCCAATATCCTCTAATTTATTTCTTTATGTTGAGTTTTGACTGAAAATGATTGATATTGCCTACATTTAAAATCCAGATAATTTACTCCCAAAAATATTTGTTGATTATCTAAGGCATCTGAGCCTAGTGGTTTAGCTTGAGTGGTTGGGTGCTTTGAATTTGCAGTAGGTTGTGGGTTCAAGTCCTTTGTGTGGTTTCCTCTGTGAATATTATGGGTCTTACTCATGTCCCCACCAGTTTGGGTTTCCAAAACTGTAACTAGATGGTTTTCCCTAGGTAACGTCCTCATAATAATCATAATAATGAGAACTGTTGGATGGGATTCCATTAGATGTGCATTCGATTGGCAACAAAAAATATTGTAGCCCTCTGACCTGTCTATATGTGTTCATTTTTCTAATGTCTGATATAGAATGAAATTGTTGTTTTATGGGTATCTGACTGTATTAAAGGATAACTATTAGTTTTTTGTTCTATTCCTCTTCTATTCATCATATGAGGAGTTATCCCTTTACATAAAACTAAATCAAACATGGATTAAAAATGATGCCTTGTTTTTGTTACTTCCACACTAGGATAATTAAGCTTTCAAGGACCACATCTACAACATGTAGCTACATGTTCAAAGGTTTCCATTCAATAAAATTGCAGTCAAGAATTATTTTATGCTTTTATACATTGATTCAGAGTACTGCAAAATCAATGTCTATACGATTGGCATAAAGATACTGGTTTATTAGTACCATATCAAAGTGGAAATTATTATGGAATGGAAACACACATCTATTCCATGGGTAGATTAAGGTTGCTAGGGTTAAGAGGAATAGCATGTTCAAGATGTGGGCTGGAGATTCGTGGTAGAGTTGGAGGTGTAACCCCACTGTTGCAACTGAAGGTGTAACCCCTTGTTCAGGGCAATGACATTTATGGAGGAGAAAGAGATAGAGCACATATGCATAGACACACTAAAAGTGGACACAATAAATGTTGAAAAAGTTGGTGATATTCCATGTGATCTATGTTTGTCTCAAGCACACTAAAAATAGAGTTAGTGGGGTCTAGGAATACATTGATTCTTGAGGTATTTTAAGTTGTTGTGGTATACAATTAAACGTGGGAGACAAGTAGGCTTCAGCCTATCCTTAGAGTTGCCTTAAATTTGATATGTCAAAGTGACCTTGTTTCTTGGTAAGGAAATTCTTTGGCTCTATTTTGTTGTATCTGAAAACTAAGAAAAGTTGATCAGTCCTCATATTCAGTGCAAGATCTAATTACAAATTAAAGAGAGAAAAAGAGGAAACCATGCCATTTTGTTGAAATTATGAACAGATTGGTATAAATTCAAACATAATTTAAGGTATTTATGTCGTGTAGGGAAATTGATAGTATAAATAGAAATTAAATAATATCAACTAATGCACATTGAAATGTCCAAGAATAGTTTATGAAGGTAAGATGAGTTGATTAATGTCCACAAATCACCAAAGGATAGATCAATAGGACCAGTAAATATAGCCAGTCAACATTGGACTATGGGGGTACCATGATGATAAACGAATAAAATAAAATAAGAAATGGTGAATAGGGAAGGTAAACCATAGAAATATAGGACACACTATTCAACATATATTGTCAAGAATTGAGATAGAGGTAGAGATATGTGAGGGAATACAGGCATCCCTGTCATCAATTATCATTGTGGTGGGTGAGAAGGCCTAGTTGGATGAGCCTAGAAGGTTGGGATGGCATATCAAAACTCTCCTAACATTTGAAGCAGAAGAGAAGAATCTAGTGATGGATGTTTCACTACAAAATCTAGGTTTAGGGGTAGTTACTGGTGGCAATGAGCAGCAATGATCCTGTGACCTTGTGGATGTGATACATATATTGGTTGAGTAGGAAGATTTATATTGTCTCATAAATATGACGTCACCCACTTACATGGCTAATGCATTTGCATTGTGCTTAATGCCGCATTGATGAAGATATCTCAGAAAAAGGAAGTGGTGAACCTAGTGGTGCAATGTCTAGAAAGGTTTTGTTATGCATGTCATTTTTTGGTGGTTTCCTTGTGTATGTATAAATATTAGTCATGTCTAAGTGGGATAGAAAATGGTGGTGGAATTATACCCACTAAAATGAGAATATAGTGAATGATCTTTCCCATGAATCTCATAATATATACGACATTTGAAGAAAAAGAATTCCTCCCTTTCAATCTCCTGGAGATGGAAAATTTGGCAGATCCTCTCCATGTGCCATGTGGTGATTTTATTAATGTGGAAGTGGTGGGAACAAACCTTGAGCTACTTGAGAAGAGTATTGAGGCAATTTAAACAATAAGACTATTGCATAGCTACATAAAATGCTCATAACATGCCATCTTAGGGAAAAAAATTTGAGGGGAGGATTCCAAGTGAGCTGAACTTAAATCATGTATATGTCATCCCTAACTGGATTATTGATCTCCTCATTCAGGTGGCAGAGGTGACCAAGGGTATACAAAAGGTACTTGAAGGAAGGGACATGTGCTCAATACAAATGTCGATGTATTGAAATAGTAATAATGCCTCCAAAACTAATAGTCTCTTTGTCTATTCTAGCCTAGAGAAGAAATCCCCTTTGAGAATCAAAGAGCTAAATAATTGCATCTATGATGTCAAGTAATGCATTCCTCTGGGTTGAAAATCTTGTGAAGGAAAAAAACAAGCCTAGAAATGCTCTTAAAGGATGGGAACCAAACTTGATTTGGAAATTGGTATGTGGAATGACTTGTTTATAATGGCTCATATATTGTAGCATGATAGACTAAAGTATCTCCAAACATTCTCAATTAGCTACAATTAGACTAGTACCCCATGCATTGATTTCAAAGACAAAGGTTTGTCCTTTATTTGAGTTTATTTGGGGAATAAATTTTGCACCCATTTCAATAATGAAGAACGAGGCTTTGATGATTTCTTGAGGATAAGTTTCAAAGAAAAATCCCTTCATATTAGCAAGAAACATATTTATGAGATGTTGTGGTCAACTGAGTCAAAAATATGGATAGAAACATTTTAACAAGCTTTATTGATTGCATCATTATTTTGGAATCACAAATTTTGTTTATTAGGAATGTGTTTTCGATGGAAATGCCCAAGAATATTGTATGAAGCAAGAATTTGTGAGGTGTGTCACTTTGCTGAGTTTGTGTGGGAATAAATTTGCACCCATTTTTTAACAATGGAAAACAAGGGTTTGCTCATATATTGAGGCCAATTATTCAAGAGTAAGCCCTTCATGTTAGCAAGATACATCTTTAGGAGATGTTGAGGTAAATCCAGTCAAAGATGATGCTAATGCAAACATTTCTAAAAGAACTTTAATTACTTCAGATTCATGAATTCTCTTTATGCAACATATCTATGTATATTCTATAAAATGCATATTTATGACCCACTAACTAAGATATTTAATATTAATGATTAAAGTCCTAGTTAATTAATATGTTAGTCTTGTTTCCTTTGGGTCACTATGTTCAATGTAATATAAATAGATCACATTATTTAATTTTAATAATCACGTTTCTTATCATCATAAAAAATTTATATCATTTTTATATTACATTGGCTTGTTCCTTTTCTTATAATTCCTGATCTCTCATTGTAACAATTCTTAGGTTTGTTAGAAGTGGTATTAGAGGGAGTTCAAACCATGCTCCACAGTGGCCAAATTTCATTTTCTGGTTGTAGAAAACCTTCTTTTTTGGTGGCCACTTTTTTTGTGGTTGGTAGGAAAAATTCTCATCTAGATGCTCAATTCCCCACACTTTTGAAAAAAAAGAACAAAAAAAGGTATCTGTGAAATAGAATTAGCTGTTGGGATCTCCGCTATTTCTTAGGCACCTCATATATATGTTGAGCAAAGTAATTCTCTTCATGAATCCTGTAAAACATGGACTAGAGGTTGTGGTGCAAAGGATGAGCCTCAAACTCTACTTGGAGGATGGACTATTCACATTACCATTTTGTGGTTCTATAGATTAATAAAATTGTGCTAAATACATTGGTAATTGCTACCCGTGAAGTTGTCAAACCAAGATTTGCAGCAACTGAACATATATCTCATGTTGGAAGGGTGCTTTATCCTTTGTAAGCATTTTTTTGAAAATTTCTGAAATTCCATAAATTTTTTGAATTTCCAAGGGTTTGGACTATTTAAATATTTCATTATAGCCAACTAGAAAGCTTTTAAGGTGATGAATGTTAGAAAATTATATATTACAAAGCAATGGAACAAATAAAATATATGCGGAAACACAAACACAAGAAACACATAAAACCAGAGAGACACATATATACGTGGTTCATCCAGTTTGGGCTATGCCCACCCCGAACAGTCAGTCCTTCCTTTCTATAATCCATAAAAATGAAGAGAGACAACCTACAACAGATCCGCTATAATATCCTCTATTCTCTCTCACAGTCTCCCTATCTGTTTCTCTCTCTGAGAATACACATACAATATACAGCCACAATACAATACCCTCATACAAGCGAGGGGTTGCCTTCTAGGGCAAAAAACCCTAAACTAAACATAACTTCTATCATCAGATCATCCGCCTAATGAACGGCCCAAAATGACTAGAAATTACTATACTTTTATAAGGAAATTTTACATCTATTTTTAGCTTCGGGGGTGCTGCCCCCGAAACCCCCCCACCAGGGAGGGGGCTCCATAAAGTCACAGCCGCCCCCACTAGACCCCCAAGGCATCGTTTAATTACGGGCGGTGTTGCCGCCCCATTAAGGTACAAGGGTCCAACGTTGTGATACAAAATAAACAAGATAATCAAGCTCCACACCCAATAATGAAAATCATAAAATTGTATTTCAAATTGAATTAGGGGCATTGATAACCAAAACCTTAGTTCTAAACCGTAACCTCATGTTCATAACTATTATCATTAATGAAAATGCATGACTTTAGTTCTAGATCCAAATTTCTATTCCTGTACGTATCATCCCATTTTTCTTTGTTAGCCCATAGGGCGGTTGAGTAAAGCAGAATGAAATTTTTTATTAACTTAACATAATTTTTTATGCAGTTTAATGAAAATGCACATTTTTTTTTTTAAAGAAGTTCAAGACCATCATACACCATGGTCAGGTAAACAAAAAGTACATTTCCTTTTCGTTTCCATCCTTTTGTAGTTTTCCATTGATTTCCATTGAAATTCAAATATCATGAAAAAATGTAATTCTAATTTTGATGGCTTTTTTAATGTGATCAACAAATGTGGAAGTTGGGAATGCAATTTTTTCATTTTTTTGTTTTTCTTTATGTAAGGCTTAAGAGCATCCAAACAAAATCGTAGAGGAAAAGGGAAAACATAGGAACAATAAGAAAGAGAAAAATTGTATCATTAGGGGAATTTTGAGGTCTAAAATGGGCCTCCTAAGAAAAATGTACAACCAAAAAAAAACTTTATAAGAACCAATAGGATTCAATATGATGATGTCAACCATGGGGGTGATTCACCATTTTTTAAGTAAAAGGGTAAAAATATTAAAGAATAATAAAATAATAAAACTACTTTTTCAACTCGTATTTTCAACTTATCTCCTAATGTTTTTACTCAAATTTCGAGTGGGAGTACTCATTGGATGCAAAATTTAATTTCTCATCCAAGGAGTACACATGTTGCATACTTTCGATGGACCCTGATATGCGAAAAATGAGAAATACAGGAAAAAACATGATTGCAATCACGTTTTTTATGTATTTCTCATTTTTCATGTAGCAGGGTCCATCAAAAGTATGCAACATGGGTACTCCTTGGATGAGGAATTAAATTTTTCATCCAACGGGTACTCCTGCTCGAAATTTGTGTAAAAAATTTGGGAGATAAGTTGAAAAAGTAGTTTTTTCTTTTTTCCCTCTAAAATTTGATGTTGTCATCAAACCTTATTTTATTATTTCCACTATTATTTTATAATTTCCTTAGGAGGCCTATTTTAGACCTCAAAATTCCCCTAATGATACCTTGAAAGGGTTGATATTTAAATAATTTTAATGATGTCTTTTGTAAGCTAACAAAATCAGAGAATTGCCACAAAATAGCAAAAATGTCGCTACACATACATATGGCCTAGGTGCGAGCCTCATTCTTTTCGGTTTTGCGGCTTTGTTATTGCTTTGGCAACTTAGATTCTCCATAGTATTAAAGTACACCACTTGAATAGAACAAGTTTGGAAATCAACAAGTTATGATTTGTCAAAATGTTCTATTTCAATTCACAATCCTATTTGTGCTTATCCTGTGTTAAGGTCCTCATCTGGGATGTTGATATATGTGACTTTCAATTTATCGTATGTAGCATGTTGAGAAATAGGAAAGAATAATGTGTGACATTTATCTTGCAGAAATTGATGCTGAAGGAAAATTGTTTTAACATTGTTGATGTTGAGGTATATGTCGTATAAACTATTTATAGTCTAATTTAGTTTATATTCTAGTGCTCGTTGTATTTCATGTCTTAAACTGCATTGCATCTTATTTTGTTTCCAGAAAATAAAATCAGTATTGATGGTAAGAAACAAGATTTGAAAAAATAAGAGAGCAATAAAATTTGGAGTGATAAATGCAAAAGAGAGAGGAGCACTGGTCTGGTGATACCCTTAGAACCAATATATCACATAAGACACACATATAAAGACTGATGATCAAGTCTTCAGAGTTGGTGAATTCACCTGTAATTCCTTGACAACACAACGATAATGTTTTGAAGTGATGAAACATCATTTCATGTGTAAATTGTAGTCCAAATAATATTAAGTTGGAAACTCATATTGTTATACTTTAACATTTCATATAATATAATTTATGTAGTTGAAATTATTTATAGTTGCACTTGATATTGTTTAGTATTGTAATTAACATATGCAACTTTTTGTTTTCATATTAGATGAACATGCACATTGTATGACATTTTTTAAATCATACAAATTAATTTATGTTGATTAATGATGAACACAAAATCAATTTAAAACTACCAAAATAGTAGTTTATATTGATTAATGATGAACACAAATAAAATGAATATACAAATAAATTAGTCATTTATAATGATTATTAATGAAAGTAAATGAAATGAATATAAATTACTAAATTAGTCGTTTATATAATGAATATGAAACTAGTAAAAAAATAAATGACTAGTGCAAATGATAAATTTGTGATTACAAATAACAACTACATTTTTCATATATACAACTATTAGTAGCTAATTTACAGTATCTTATAACACGACCAAAATTTAGTCATATTTCTTTTGTCATTAATTGGTTTTAAATGATGACCAAAATTTGCATATATATGACTATTAGTAGCTAATTTAGAGTATTTTATAACATGACCAAAATTTAATCATATTTCTTTGGTCATTAATTGGTTTCAAACAATGACCAAAATTTGCATATATATGACTATTAGTAGCTAATTTACAGATCTTATAACACAACCAACATTTTGGTTATATTTTGTTGGTCATTAATTGGTTTTCTCTGGTGATCATATAGTAATATTTTTTGTTGTATATTTGGTCATTAATTGTAACAATTGATGACCAAATGAATGATTAAATCAATGAATAAATCAATGACCAAACCGATGACTAAATTACTGATCAAATCAGTGACTAAATTAATGACCAAATTAATGACAAAATATACTACTAGACAACAAAATTGAGATAACCAATTAATGACTAAGCTAAAAATGACTAAAAGTTGGTCGTGTTATAAGATACTGTAAATTAACTACTATTGGCCACCGAACGAAAAGTAGTCATTTATATGCAAATTTTAGTCGTTTTTTTAGTAATTAATTAGCCATTCTGTACTAGTGTTCGTTATTAATTTTGAATCAATCACAGTACAATCCTCTAGTAGATTCAAGTGGTAGCATCTCATTCCAAAGATAATTTAGTAGTGATAAGTATGTAGGATCGTGCCTTGTTTGAGTTGCATATGGGGAAGGAAATTGAATGCGAAAGGATGTACACCTCGATTGACAGGAGGTAAGGAATTAAATATATTAATTGGGTGATGTAGATTAACCATAGAATTATTCGTGTGCAAGGAAGGATAACGCGTAAAATGACTTCAATAAGCAATAACGGAAGTGGTAACGGTGCAAAGGAGCAAGGAAACCCAAGAAATGGAAATATGGAGGCCTTGATCAAAAATTCAAGGAAGCAAGTTACTCAGAAAATTTAGGATCAAATGACATGGTTCTGACCCACCTGATAGGAATTTCCAAGGATATGAAGCTGCTACAAAAATCTATGGAGCATTTTAAGACTAGAATGATTAATCTGAAATGCAAGGCGGAGATATTGAGGTTAAGGTGGAAGCGTCTACTATCGGTGTGCTTAAAGAGGTCATCGGGTTGAGCGATACACCTACTCCTATGGCTGTGGAGGGGGGGGGGGTGAGAACAATAACATTCTAGTCCTTAGCTTGGAACCGAGCTAAGTGTGGATCCTGTCCAATATTCTGAAGCGGCCTAGGAGGATAAAGAAATGGAAACAATGGAAAACATCGGGTAGTCCACCGCCTCAGCTTATATGTTTTTCATATTATTAAGCTATGTGGTGTATTTTTGAGAGTCGATAGTTTAAATGTTGTAAGAAGAATAGTTAGAAATAAAATATGTAGCATTAGGTACTCTCTGGACTTATCTTTGCAAATTTATGAAATAGATTAGAAAATGGATGTAAGGGACCTAACCCGTTTCTAGTTTTGATTATAAAAATGCTACCCATTTCTTTTAAAAATGAAATTCATAAGTAAATATAAAATATCAAAAGATGGTTCTTACACATGGTTTCGTCGATGCAGTGGCTAGGGTTCAATCCTAGTCGGTCACCTCTTTACCTATTCTACAACTTTTTAGAAGGTGACCTTGCTGCAATTTCTTATTCATCTTCACCCATAAAATTTATTAGCTTCTCATCTATTTTCTGGCATTTTTGGCTGCAAATAGCCATTCTCCTATGCTTCGCCCTCAGAGACTAGTTCTTCTTTCACCATGGCCCCTTCAATGGTTGGATCTAAGCTCTCTTCTTCTAATAAGTGATTAAATTTGTGTTTTTTAGTAGTTGGGTCATCCTTGCACTCTTTTTTTGATTCCCTTGTCATTGTGGATGCTACTTCGACTTTGAACCTACTACCTACTTCCATGATGGTGGGTTCAAAAAAACTTTTAGGATTTGGAAACACCTCGGTGGGTGTTAATCTGGCTATGCCCCCCCTTCCTTCCGATATGTCATGAAAACAACCTCTGGGTCCTCCTCCTTTGGGTTGTCAGTTCTTAAAGACCCGTCGATTAATGTTCCTTTGGTGGCTCAAGCTTTGAGTGAAGAAAAATTGTTTTTGGAGGATGATATTATTTTCAATATTGATGACCTATGGTCGAGACTGGTTGATCTCCACTCCTGGATTTCTATGCATTGGAAGAATTTTTATGCAGTCATTAGAGGTTGAACCCTTTGGAAGTTGATCTTGGATTTTGAACTGTGGTTTTGGGTCAATGCAAGGCTCTCTATGCAACCTTGGTTTCCTTCCTTCAACCCCATTTTAACTTCTATCTATTATGCTATGGTTTTGGTAAGGCTCCCCATTGTTCCTTTGCATATGTATAATCTTTCATCTTTGGAAGCAAGTTATAAGGAATATACTGAGCAAAATTAGCAAAAGGTTAAAAAAATTCAAATTCAAAGATCAATCATCCTAAAGATCAAGGAACTTAGTAGCATTCAATGTGAATATGGGTAGCAGTGCGGAGGCTCCTAACAATCAAGATGATTCTGGTTCTTCAAATGCTTCTTTAGAGAACACTCTAAAAAAAAGACTTATGAGATTGATAATTCAAAAGCGGTCAAGGGAAAAATGTGTGCCTCTATGAACCTTAGTTTTTAGAGTGTTTCTTTAGGAAAAAGGAGTGGAAAAGTCCCCTCTTGGGATGACCAAGTAGAGGTGGAAGAGTCAACAAAAAAATTAAATTATGCTCCCAAAAGCAATCATTCCAAGAATGGGGACAAGGTATATACAACAGAAAACTTGGGATGGATGCAATTAAGGAAGAAGACGAAACATACCTCTCCAAAGGTAACAAGAAACGAGTCAAAATCAAAATGGCACTTTGTTAAAAATGAGGTGCAAATACATTTGAATTTTAGATATCTTTTGGAAAATTTTCAATTGGAACATAAACAAATTTTATGTATTGTGGAGTTCTCAACTAAAGATATAAATTAATACTACATGCTCAATTTTAAATCTTAAAAAAAATTGATGGCTCATTACTAACTTCTTTAATATAATCATCATGATTTGTTTCTTTTAAAAAAATAAAAATAAAAAAAATAAATAAATATAAAAGATGAGAAAATTTCCATAATATAATTAATATATAGGATCCAAAGGAGGACAAGAAAATAGAAATAGTCTGATTCCACTTAAAAGTGTTGCATATTAATAAGGGACTCCAATAACTATATTGAAAAAGAAACTATATAGTATATAAAATAACAAATAAGGTTAATATAATGACTAAAATATTTAGAAAAAGAACACTCTAATAGTTATCAATGAATTATTTCAAAAATATATTATTATTCATGAAAAAACAAGAAAAAAAACTCAAACATTGTATTGCTATGGAAACCTTAAAAAAAGGGGTCATTATTAAACTTTTTCAAATAAAATGTTTATAAATTAACAAATATGTGGTGAACCGTTCATTGAAATAATAATGAAATACTCTTTGTAATATTTCTAAGTAGAATCAAGGATAAGTAATTGGAAATATATATATATATATTGAATTTAGTGGTAAAAGTTCTGATAAGATTGTAAATTTTAATTGTTTAAAATATGTGTTTGAATGTATAAATAGATGTAGAAGCACTTTGAAAAATTTCTAAACATGTAAATTTTGTAAATTGCAAAGTTGAAATTTTCAATTTCAAAAATATTTACCAAATTTAAGATAAAATTGGCCAAACTGATATAACAAATCAATAATCATAGAATTTATTTTGGTAAGATAAATCAATAAACCAAGATTTTTTTGTTTTTTTCCTTTTAAATTTAGTGATACAATTTTTGGTATGATTGCCAATTTTAATTGTTTGAAATGTATTTTGGAATGCATAAAAGATTTATCAGTATCTTGAAAAATCTCTGAACATTCAAATTCTATAAATTACACAAACTAAATTTGCAATTCCAAAAAACACTTTACGGAATTTCAAATGAAATTGACCAAACTTATATAATCAACCAATAATCATATACTAATAAATATACAAACTTTAAAAAAAATACACAATCAAATTCTGTAAATTACACAAACTAAACTTGAAATTCCAAATTTTTTTAACAGAATTTCAGATAAAATTAATATATAATCAACCAATAATCATATAATAACAAATGTACAAGCTTTTGAAAAAATAATCTCAAGATGTTAATGGCAGATTTTAAAATATTCTAGATACTAAGAACAAAGTTAACCATTTAATTCAGAATATTTTGCAATCTACCCAAACGATTCAGGTAATCATAGGATCCTTTAATTATCCCAAATCCATTAAAGAGACAAATAGGAAACCTAACAAATAGGAAAAGCACCAACAAGCTACACACGGATTGTTGTATAGGTCAATCTGTCTGCAGAAAATGGTGCTTGCAGCTGATGTCTGTGCACTGAGGAGCCACCAAGAGTGCAGCCCTATCTGCCATGGGAGTGACTAAGCTACAGCCTAACCTGATTTTTCTACCTCGGGTTACCTTTGGGGAAGGAGTCTGAGGGCTGTTAAAAAGGAGAGCCACGGATCTCTAGATCAAGGAAACAGTGCTGCTATGTGAGAATGAAGGCCCCAAGCTGGAGGTAAACGAAATCCAAACCGGCCATTAGAGCTTAATGACCAAGTTTAGGAAGCGAAGAAAACGGAGCTGAATACCCTGAAAAGAAAAAGCAGCAAAGAGGGACACAATTTCTGATCCTTGGCAGAGATGCAGGCTGAAATCTGAATCGCAAACGAGCTTAAGAAATATTGATACTTATATCTGGCGCATATCTTGTTATTCACAATAACCATTATTGAATTAGTAATAAATGTATTTTAAAATATATAAATAAATTTAGTTGTTTGAAAAATATATGATATTTTTATTTAGTTAAGTTCACCATTTAAATTTGTAATTTTAACACATTTTTTAAAAATTATAAAATAATTATATATTAATTCAATTAAATTAAATTTTAACTTTTTCTAAATTAATATTTAATTAAAAAAATTGTAATTTTAAATATGAAAAAATTCTTTAAAAAACTTACTGCCATGAATGAGATGAATGAGATTTTTGAACCACCTCCACCCATGACTGCTATATGTTGCCCCTCACCACCAATACTAATAGATACTAATGCAAGGCTTCAATTTTCCACCCACTTTCCCACAACATGTTTCATTGATCCCTTTTGTGCTTGAAACATACTTCTCCAAGGGTAACGAGAAACCAGCCAAAATCAAAATGACACTTTGTTAAGAGTGTGGTGCAAAAACATTTGAATTTTAGGTATTTATTGGAAAATTTTCAACTATAACGGGAACAAATTTTATGTACCATGGAGTTCTCCACTAAAGATATTTTGTTAAGAATATGGTGCAAATACATTTGAATTTTAGACATCTTTTGGAAAATTTTCAATGAGAACTAAAATAAATTTTATGTATTGTGAAGTTCTGAATTAAGGATATTGATTGATGCTATATACTCAATTTCAAATCTTAAAAAATTGACAATCCTTACTTTTAGAAAAATATAAAAATATTAGACTTCATGCTAACTTCTTTAATGTAATCATCATTTTTTATTTATATAAAATAAAATATATAAATATAAAATATGAGAAAAATTCCATAATATAATTAATAGAATGAATCCAAAAGATGACAAGCAAATGGAAATAGTGTGATTCCACTTAAAAGTGTTATATTAATAAAGGACTCCAATAACTATATAGTGTGATTCCACTTTAAAATGTTATATTAATAAGGGAAAAAACTCCAATATAAAATAACAAATAATGCTAATATAATAACTAAAATATATAGAAATAAAAAACACTATAACAATTATCAATGAATTATTTCAAATATATATTATTATTCATGAAAAAGCAAAAACAAAAAAATGAACATTGTATTAGTATGAAAACATGAAAAAATGGTCATTAATAAACTTTTTCAAATGAAATGTTTATAAATTAACAAATATGGGGTGCAACCATTCATTGGAATAACAATGAAATAATCTTTGTAATATTTTTCGGTAGGATCAAAGTACTTAATAAAAAGTTATACTAAAAATAAAAAATAAAATATTATTTATAATAAAAATATTATTTTTAAAGTGAAATAAATTAGAAAAATTAAACTTTTATATGTAAATGAATTTTTTTAGTGATATAAGTTTTGACAAGATTGTAGATTTTAATTGTTTAAAATGCTTGTTTGAATGTATTAATAGATTGTAACACCCACGTAAATTATTGTAAATTATAATTTTTACCATGTTTTACAAAAACAGTTGTTTCAAGAAACGGTTGAACGAATTCTTGATTAGGTATTCGTTATTTGGGGAGATCGCATGGGTTCCTGCTTCACGCTCCAGATTATTAAAGAAGAGCTCGGATCAGATATGGGGGAGCCAATACTTTGGGAAGGAAAAGCGGAGGTGCCCTCTGTTAGTGATACTCCAACTTCGAATGCAGACTTCCCCAGCGTTTGATATCCCAAAAATCCAACTTCTATTTCATGTGGCTTGCCATTCCATACACATAGGTTCATGCTTTGAGAAAACTTGGGTAAACTGATCGAAAACTTGGGTTTACTCGCCATGGAGCCAAGCCAACATAAGTGAGCAGCGTGCTTCAGGCAATTCTGCAAAATGGAGCATCTTGTGGAGTTTGTGTGGAAATAGACCGCCTGCAACTTCTATCAGAAAAGAAATCGCCTACCTACCTACAAATATTAAGTAAGATACCATGCCATTTCCTTTATTTGATAAGAGTCGACTGGATAAGAGCATTACATTAAACCAAATCAACGTTTATATATAACATGGTGTGGGCGTATATATATTATGAAATTATACACTATATGGCATTCACATTGTCATATGTTAAATACACGTTGGCATGGTTGTTAACCGAAACTCGTGGAGTGATATTTCCACGTTTATATCTAACATGGTGTGGGGATATATATATGTTATGAAAATTACAGAATATATGGCATTCATATTGATATATATTTCAAAAAATACGTTGGCATGACACACTACAAAGTGCCTCCACTATGTGACTGCCAAGATAATAATTTTGGCTAAATTTATTTATTATATAATCTCTTATTTGTTAGTTAAAAGATATAAGAAAAGATTATATATATATATATTGTTTTTCTGCTGAAAGATTATTAGAAAATAGAAAATATACTAATGATCTTTCTCATATCTCTTGGGATAAGTTACACTTACCAAGAAAGTGGTATTTTATTAGTTTATTGGGATATGATTGAACACAAAATCACTGTTGACTCTTTTCGAAAAAATGTGTTTATCTTGGGGGTAGAGATAAGTTACATATACCAAGAAAATGGTATTTCAGTAGTTATTTGGGATTTGATTGAAACAAATTTACTGTTGACTATTTTCATAAGAATGTATTTATCTTGGGAGTGGAATATAAGTCCATTGCCTTAATTCCTTTGCAAGGGTTTGCAAAGGTTACATGTTAAATTTGTTATTATTTTAAAGGGTCTATCTAGCCCTTATGCCCAAATAAGGGTTAGTTATGTAATAAAAATATTTACATAATATTGCATAAACGAAAATAGAATGAATGCTCTTATTTTAAAGAGATTTTGTACTGTTTAAATTATGAAATGATAACAAGTCCAAAGTATTTTTCTTGAATAGATTAAAGAGAGTGACTCTTGAAATATATTCTTGTACAATGAAGAAGAAAAGAGAAGTTTTCTCAAATTAAGATTTATTAAACATGTTGTGAATAGTAATGAATTAATAAATCCATGGATAGTTTCATAAAACCATGGGTAGTTTTTCACGGTGTTGATGGAGATTAATTATTTCATAAAACCATGGGTAGATTACCATGGTGTTTTCAAATATTAGTTATTTAATAAATCCATGAATAAATTATCATGGTTATGGTAAAGTTAAGTTATTAATAAATGCATGGTTAAAGGAACTAATCAGTTATATTCATTTAGAGGAACAAACTAAGTGTTTACTTTTATATTATCATGATTATGAAGTTAATTCCTTTTGGAGGAGGATCATGCATAAGCATGCAACATATGTATTAGATTTTATTGGAAAATAATATACATTTGTATGTAGAAAGATAGCTTGTAGTATTAAACTACTTTGAATATGATTTCTTAGTATAATCTTTGGAAATAAGACATGTATTTATATTCTTAATTGCGTATTTCTACATATGTTTACATGCTCACTAGCATTGAGATTTTCTTTGGGAAGACTTGTGAAGGAAGTTATGTGCTTCGTTGTGTAAGCACTCCTTTAGGGAGAGTCTTTTGGAATCAATATGCATTAGCATGCATGGAAGAAACATTTGTTATGTTAGCTAACATTCCTTGCACTAAAAGTAATAGCTTAAGGGTTAGCTATTTTGATTAAATTTATCTAAATCACATGCATAAATATCTTAACTGATGTATCAGTTTATATTAAAGAAAAGCTTGGGAGATGTAGCCATTGTCTTGCAGGAATGTGTGCTTATGCGACAGAACCCTTAGTTATTGTGATGACTTATAACCAACACATGTTAGGTATGTGTTGTTAAAGGGAGAATTTCAAGGTACTTTACTTGCTTGTCATGAATGTACATGAGTAGATGGAGAAGCTACTATAGTACAAATATGTGAAATGATTGATTAATACTTTATGAATCTTGACATCATTTTGTGTTGAAGGCATCATAGCATGGAATGATGGTGACATGTACAAAGGAATATTATGCTTGCCATGTACAAAGGAAAATTATGCTTGTCCCAGTGGCAGGTAAATGAGTAAGGTTCATGCAGATGAGTGCGAGTTGCAGGAAGGTCCAATGTACAATGGTCCATTGTAGGTACATCCATGCCACCAAGATGTGAAGATCTGAAGATATGAAGATTAGAGGGTAAATGGTATCATATTTATTGTAATGGCTTTAAGCTAGATATTTGCATATTTCCTTGTAAGATTATATATCGATGGTTAATGGATGGTCTCCCTTATAAGCCATTGAGTGATGGGTTGAAAACCCTCACGAGCGTTTAATAATAAAATTGAACGTTTGCTAGTTTTCACGCTACGGGGTTTCCAGGGTATATTGGTGTTCAATGATGTGATTGATTATTGTGTCCAGATGATGAGGTTGATTCCTTTCTTGTTATGATGTTCATAATGGAAATTATGTGATGACTATATGAGTAATGAGATGAATGGATGGTTACATCATATAGTATTAAGTTAATATAATGTAATGGAGGTTGTTAAGGGTTAAAGAGTTTACTATTCTTATTTATAAAATTACACTGTGAACTGTTAAACATTCTATGTAATGATGAGTAACTTGTATAAAAAAAAGATTAACTCCTTACATTTCCCTGTGAAGTTAATGGTGTATGTTACATAGATTTAGAAGTATTTTGAAAAATATTTAAACACGTAAAATTTGTAAATTACACAGTTGAAATTTCCAATTTCAAAAATCTTAAACAAATTTAAGATAAAATTGATCAAACTGATATAACAAATCAATAATTATAGAATTTCTTTTGGTAAGATAAACCAATAAACCAAGATTTTATTTATTTATTTTTCTTTTGAATTTAGTGATACAATTTTTGGTAAGATTATGAATTTGAATTGTTTGAAATGTGTTTTGGAATGCATAAATAGATTTATCAGCACCCTAAAAAAATAGTCTCTAAACATTTAAATTCTATAAATTACACAAACTAAACTTGCAATTCCAAAAAATCTTTACAAAATTTCAAATAAAACTAACCAAACTTATATAATCAACCAATAATCATATAATAAGAAATATAAAAGTTTTAAAAAAGATAATCATTCAAATTTTATAAATTACACAAAACAAATTTGTATTTCCAAATTTTTTTTTACAAAATTTCAAATAAAATTAACCAAACTTATATAATTAACCAATAATTATATAATAACAAATATACAAACTTAAAAAAAATTAATCCGGCTACGCAGATGTTAATCCTGCCGATTACATAGTCAGAATATTTTGCAATCTACCCAAAGGATTAATATAATCATCCCGAATGACAGTGCCAACCATGTGAGCTGTAGGGGTTTTCCTGTCTAGATGGAAACCTAAAACAAGGAGGAACAGTGAGGTTTTGACTAAAATAAGATTTGTAGGGTTTTCCTATCTATATG
Organism: Pinus albicaulis; assembly: GCA_034641835.2. Classification (NCBI taxonomy): domain Eukaryota; kingdom Viridiplantae; phylum Streptophyta; class Pinopsida; order Pinales; family Pinaceae; genus Pinus; species Pinus albicaulis. Next base: position 1,498,371,339 of record CM076578.1, on the reverse strand, counting down.
GAAACTGGAAACCTAAAACAAGTACGAATAGTTGTTTTAGGGATTTCAGTGACAATGAGGTTTTGATTAAAATAATAATAATAATAAAGAGAGGCAGTCTAAAATAAGTATGTATAGTTGTTTTAGGGATTTTAGGGAGAGTAAGGTTTTGATTAAAATAATAATAATAATAAAGAGAAACTGTTGTTGTTGAGGTATGTGTTTGTTCTCGTAACAAAGTGTTATATTAGAGATAAAAGTATCAATGAGTAGAGATAACAATATAGCAATACTTCAGATAAGAGAAATTGATTAAAAAATAACTCGATGTTTTTCTTAAATGTGGTTGGGCATAACTTGCCTACAATTAGATTTAAATTCGTTTAAATTTAATGGTGGACAGTATATGCCCAGCCTCATTTAATCGCAGATAGCCTAGGAAATAAGGCTCGCCCTGAAATATGGCAAAACTTATTTTTTGGGCTATTGGCCATTAAATGTGGCTGGGCATATACTGCCCACAGTTAGATTTAAATTCACCATGGACAGTATATGTCCAGCCGCATTTAATGGCTAATAAGCTAGGAAATAAGGCTCCAATAAGCTAGGAAATAAGGCTCACAGTGAAATATCTTGCACTATATTAGCCATCAAATATGGCTGGGCATATACTGTCCACCTTTAAATTTAAATTCTTTTAAATCTAACTTTAGACAGTATATGCCCATAAACATTTAATGGCAAATAGCCTAATAACCATTAAATGTAGCTGGGCATATACTGTCCACCTTTAAATTTAAATTGGTTTAAATCTAGACAGTATATGCCCGAAACATTTAATAGCAAATAGCCTAAGAAATAACACTAGCGGTTAAATAAATTTTTAAATGTATTTTTAGGTCTGTGGTTGCACACAGACCTGCAAGGTGGTTACAGTTTTTAACAGAGTTACCACTGAAAAGGTACATCTACCTGGGGTTGCTGTCAATAGCGCTACCACGAGCAGCTGTAACAGTAAATCGCTTATAACCAGTAGCAAGAGGTGCCATTATCTGTTAAAGTGCAGCCAATGCAGACCTCTCAAACAAATTGTTTATGGATCAGAGAGTGAAATTCATTTTGTCGATCTGCACAAAAACCAGAGGAACCGCAGCCTATGTGGAGTTGTACGTACAGTAGAGGAGGTAGCTACGAGCCAACGATCCATGTAAGAGACAAGCACCAACGAGCTACACAGGGATTGTTGTATAGGTCAAACTGTCTGCAGCAAATAGTGCTTGGAGCTGATGCCTGTGCACTGAGGAGCCACCAAGAGTGCAGTCCTATCTGCCATGGGAGTGACTAAGCTACAGCCTAACATGAATTTTCTAAGAAACTACCAATAAACTTGGGTTACCTTTGGAGAAGGGGTCTGATGGCTGTCAAAAAGGAAATCCACAGATCTCTAGATCAAGGAAACAGTGCTGCGATCTGAGAATGAAAGCCCCAAGCTGTTGATAAACGAAATCTAAACCCCCCATTAGAAGTTAATGACCAAGTTAAAACGGAGCTGAATACCCTAACTCGAAAAAGAAAAAGGAGCAAAGAGGGATACTATTTCTGATCCTTTGCAGAGCTCCAGGTTAAAATCTGAATCACAAACGAGCTTAGATTTTATGACCAAATAATATGACAGGAAGGAAGAAGTATTGAAACCTATATCTTGTTATTCACAATAATGGTTAGAATTATTGAATTCGTAATAAATGTATAAATTTAGCTGTTTGAAAAATATGTGGCATTTTTATTGCCCAGAATTCACAATTCGATTTCAACTTCTTTGAAATTATAAATAATAATTATACATTAGTTCAACTAAATTAGTTTTAACCCTTTTCAAACCCAATTGTTTATTTAAAAAAATTGTAATTATTCTAAAAAAAACTTACTGGATTACAAAGCTGTTATGAATGAAGGTATTCATTAGAGATTTTGATTCAATGATCATTATTGTAAAATTTTATAAGAAAAGGGTCCAATACAAGAGATAGATGGAGAAGCAATCTGTCCTACAGATATTTTTTAGCTTGATAAACATTAAAAATACTTTCTTTCTTTCTCTTTCTTATACATGACAATAAAATCTATATGTAAAAACACCAATAAACATAAAAGAGAAATAATATCTCGAATATAACATACAACCTGGACAAAAATAACAGATCGATGCAAAGAGCAACAAGTTGTAACTAACTTTGCAACTTTCTGTTCCAAGGGTCCTCTGCCTCTGCTTGGGCTGTGTCTCTCACCTTTGCCCATATATCCCAGCTAACAACCATTAAATCTATTTATGCAGTTCCAAGGGTTCAAGTTCCTCCACCCATGTACCTTTCCTGTAGATTTTTGCACCACCTCCACCTCCACCTCCACCCATGACTGCCATATGTTGCCACTCACCACTAATACTAATTCTATTTCAATATAAACTAATGCAAGGCTTCAAATTCTCCACCCACTTTCCCAGAAAGAGTCCGCTTCCCTAACAAGTTTCATTGATCCATTTTGTGCTTGAAAATCAAATCCCCATGTAAAAAGATTGGATCGTCTCAGATCCTTTATCTGATTTCCAAGTCACAAGGGAAGACACTCTCTTGAACATCCTTCCCGGGAAATGACGCAGTCGGTGGTAAACAGCGACCACCCATTGGGCACTGTATAAGACCCCCAACCGGCGTGATGAGCTATCAACGCAGAACAATACGTATAACTAAAAATCTCTCTTTTCTTACGAATTTGGACAGCGAGATTCTTCCCCACTCCTCTCATTCCTCTTAAAACGGCTCTAACTCCAAGGCCAAGCTGTCTTGTGATGTTCATGAAAATACAGTAATGACATCTGGTATCCACACAATCTGAACACAAAGAGATGGAAAACATTGCCTTGAATGTATAGGCGAACATCGAGGAGGAGGGCAGTAAAATACCAGAGAATCGATATTTAGCGGTTCGGGCTCATCCTCGATGATTCAGAGAGAGAGAGAGCGTGGAAGACAATTGAGCGTGGAAGACAATTGATTCAGGTTCACCTCTGAGTCTGCTGACCTCTCTAGCTCTGCTACCATCCGCTATAATCTAATGCCCGAACACGGAATAACTTTACCTTTAGCTTTGACAGGGTTGTTGGACTGAACTTTCACGAGCTTTGATTCTCTCTTGAGTCGGTGGAGTTTTAAAGTTCCCATGTGACATTGTGAGACTATAATTGAGAAATGAGAGTAGTGAGCCTTTCCATCTGACAATGTGCGGTAGTTGTTTACTGTTGTTTTGTTTTTCCGGTTTGGTAAATCTGACACTGTGGGTCTCTCATTAAGGTCCAAGTGTAATTTGAGTTAGATTTAGTTAATGGCTGGAGGTGTTCAAATTAGGGTTAATTTGATTTATTTAAATTTAATTAAATGAATTAAATATTTGTTCCTTTTTATATTGTCAAATCAGCAGTGGAGACCGTTATCACTTGCTATTATTATGGAGAGTGACATTAATATTATTCAAGGATAATAGGATAATTATGTCAGGGAGATGATGATCTAGAATGATTGGATAGAGGGAACCAACAATTATCACTGATTATTATCTTACAAATTGACTCATCCATATTATTTAAGGATAAGATAATTTAGTCACATGTAATTACTTGCAGATAATTTATAAGAGAATAAGGTTTCACTTCTCAGTCTTAGGTTATTAACTTATTTAATAAATTTAAAAGTTAAATTTATATTTAGAAGTAAATCATTTGTCACAGACAAAAAATATTATATATCAATTTAATATTTTAAATTGGTGTCTTACTTAACAATGACCTTAAAATTAAATAATAATAATAATAATAATATAAAATTAAATTAAATTATAAATAACTATAAATTAAAAATAATCATAAATTAATTTAAAAATAAGAAGGCAATGTGACTGGATTTTTCTCTACTTTTTCTAGAAAAAGTTTCATTAAATCAATTACATATCTGGGATGATTTATGTGGCAGTCAAACAACTTTACTTTTTGATTTATTTCATTTTTTTTACAAATTTTTCCATATAAGTTAAACACTTAAAATATATAATTTAATACTATATATTTTTTAATATTCAATGGGATTTGGATTTGATGTAGTTGGAGGAAGATTGTATATATGTTCAAATTTAAATAGAAATGGTGTCATACTAAGTCCTAGTTTAAAAAAACTCACAGAATAATTTAGAAATTTTAGTGAGATTATGAAAAAATTTCACAAAGATTTTTGAAAATTTGGGTTATAGTGCTTAAATTTTAGTATTTTGGGAGTCATAAAAGTTTTTGTTAGTGCTGAATCTATTTCCACCATAAAAAAAAAATTCAAACACTCCAATTACTTAATTTTTAAATTTTTTTAAACAAAAATTCAACAAAAAACTACAATTCAAATTATTATGTTAAATCAATAGACAACTCAACAACTCCTAATATTAAAACTTTGCCAAAAATATATATGTGATTATATAGTTGCATACAACTGCGTGTTGATAAAATTCACGGACTTTACTAGTATCTTCTTTATTAGGTTTCAATTTTTTTTTTTTTTTTTTTTTATAAAGATAGCTCATTATACAAAAGATCTAAAATATAAAAATATTTTAGTGATTTGTATTATTCTAAGAAGGGTTCTGCGTTTGAATCCTTACTAACTCTGGCTATGTTGCAAAAGTTTATTTTTTAACTTGTTAGGTAGGTTATGAATGTTTCGAAACCAAATATAGAGCATTCATTTGTTGAGCTAGAAACCATAGTATAAAGATTATTGCATTTTATTTCTAGGCTGATATTGCAAGTATATAAAGTTTATTACATTTGTAGTATGGTTTATATCGGTGTTCCCTAATTTTATTTATTAATTTAGGAATAATAAGCATTAAAGATCTATTATTTGATTATTTTGTATCTTCTTATTTATGTAATATTTAACAAATCTCATTAATCTCCGCGTTATTTATCTCTACCTTGTGAAATGAACTTGTCTAAGATAGAGAAAACTAAGGGAGTGATAGGATGCAAATTAAAACTAAAACCAAATAACTCTCAAATTGAAACTAAAGTGCTTTTAGGTCTTTCATTAAGAATTTTGCATAAATGTGATGTGATAACATCATTCAATCTTATTAAAGAAATGAATGAGAGTTGAATGTACAAATGACGCAGCGAAATCATTTTTTTGACATTTGGGTTTGTGGCGCCTTAGTGCTCACCTTGTTTTCATTTTTAGGATATTTGGGTTTGTGGTGCCTTAGTGCTCACCTTGTTTGCCTGTGGTTCTCAGGATTCTTCCACGAGACACAGCTTTGGAGCAAATGTTGCCTCTCGTTAGCATCCAATTAGTTTTAAAAGTGTGATTCCATGGCAATTTGGTTCGACAGCCCAATGCCACCTCGGGGCCCTTTGTCAATCATTGTTTAACGAGAGGGGGAAGGGGATTTGATATTGAAAATTGGGTTGTGGGACCATCCTAAACTGTGCTTATATCTTCCCACACTAGTTAAACACATTTTTTTTTTTTCCACAGAAAAAAATCAGTAACTTTTTATTATAAAAATGAAAAGTTACAAGGAACATATGCATAGCATTTCAGACAACTGCCCAAAGGCACATGTGCTTTTAGCACACCAATCAACGTAGCAAGGCTACCCAAAAAAAGAGTCGAGAAAAAAGACAGAGAAAAACTACTTGGTTCAAATAAAGAACCACAACAGCCAGAGCGTGGGTAGCTGTCCCACTGCTCAGGTTTTCCTCCCCTTCTTCTTCTCAACCTTGCGCCACCCGCTCTCGGAAGGCGCAGATGTTATAAGGACTAACTGATTTTCTGTTATTGGAGGTCCTGTATCCTTTTCTGACTCTGAAGTGTCCGAGGAATGATGACGTTTGACTCCTCCGGCACCTATGTCCTCATTTGTCCTTTCTGACTGAGTCTGATGGTACTGTGGGTCTTTTTGATCTGAAGTCACATTCCTTTGAACTTCTTGTCCTTGGGTGGTCTCATTTTCTCCAGTGGGAATGGGCTCCTCCTCTACTTCAGATTCTTCATCCTCTGAGACCGGAGGAGGGTAATGCCACCCTTTTCGATGCTCTCTTTCTGTTTCTTTTTATTGTTCCCTTTCTTTGCGTCCGGGCATGTACTTTGAAGGTGTCCTGTCATCTGACAATTTCTGCATCTGAAGGCAGTATTTTCATAATCGAGTCCCTGCAGCCAGTTCTGTTGCTTGTAAGACAGCATGATATTCTCCGACAGTCCTTTGCTCAGATCCACCTCTACGCAGATCCGAGCGAAGGTAAAGATTCTCTCCTCAATTCTTTCTGTATCAGTTTTGATGTATTTTCCAATGCTGTTGCCAATTCCCTCCAGGACCTGGTCACTCCAAAAGTGAAGAGGGAGATTATATAAGCGCACCCATACTGGCATTGTGGCCACTGTCATGGTGTTTGGGTCGAAATCAGGAAACCAAGGGGTCAGGAAGAGGCCTGTAGAACCCCAAAACCAAGGTCCTGATTGAATAACAAGATCTCTGTTCTCCGTAGATCTAAACTTAACAATGAAAAAACCTTTGGAGCAGAGGTGAATATCACATTCCATAGTCCATCGTGTGAAGATCCAATGGAACAGATCCATAGGTTTAGGCCAGAAACAATTAAAACGACAGATGAGTGCTTGGGTTTCATATGACTTAACATAATCCTCTGTACCTGAAGAATCGATTTTGAAAATAGGTGTTTGTCCTAACTGTTCCACTATATAAGGCCTTGGTACAGCTCCCTCTTGAACCGGGCGGCGGCCCTGCAGATTTGGTACCCTGTAGGATATTTTTGTAGGAGGGGTCGCCAGTTGATTGCTGCTGGGGTGTGGATTTTTTCCCCTTTTCTCCTCCTGCATTGCTTGGTCTTCCTTGCTGAACATCGCCCCCCCTCAACCGAAGATTCAGAAAGATGGTCGAGTCAGCTTTGACTCCATATTCCTTCATTGATCTATTTTCCTGTAGAGAGTGTCTACCACTCACTAGGTGCTGGATCGGGACCGGATATCCCAACAGTTTCCAGATCTGTTGTTTCAGGTGCAGAACAGAGTTTTATGATCGTATCCATATTAAGTGTGATTTACCCATCAGAGATTTGACAAAAATCTGAAAAAAAATTTGTGAATACCTGCTGGGAAGTAGTGGGCGGGTCCATTTTCTGAATCGACAGGCTCATGGATAAAGCAGGTCGAGGAACATGGCAAAACTTTGGATCCTTTGCAGGCCGATCCAGCAAGCTCGATGGACATATCCTCTTCTTTCGTGCACCCGAGAAACGATTGATGGGGTTCCCAGGGTTGCAGCTACTTATACAGGGATTCGCTGCTAAACCAGCAGACTCGAAACATAGAGGGGTTTTAGCCATGCAAGCCACCATCCAGACAGCGACTAAGCCGAGGGGCAACCTGCGCATAGGCGTCCTACTCTGGTGGTTTACTTCAAAATCTGCATGCCAAAGTGTCAGGCTCGAGGGCCAAATCCAGATCTGACTATCTGCTATCGCAAGATCGAGGACTCCTTCCGGAAAGAGCCTGTTTGCAGATCCAAGAGCTGTGGCGGCGACCTCTTCAAGTCCAGCAGAGTCGATGGCAGGGAATGGTACCGCCCAGACAGCGGCTTCCTCTTTTTGGCAATCAAAACTGACCAGAAACCCGCAAACCCGCGCCATCATCCAAGTCTGGACACGTCTAGCCTGGTGAGAGGCCAAACCCCGAATGATCTTAAGAAAGAGGCCTTGAAGATATATCTGTACTGACTTGAGGAAGGAATGCAGTTATATCTAGAAATAGATACTGCTTCAATGCTCCACACTAGTTAAACACATTATAAAAGTGAAATAGTTAATTTCTTAATATGGAATTTGAATTTTATGCAGTTGGAAGAAGCTCGTTAGTTGTTATGGGTTGAGAAAAAAATATTTTATTTCATTTCATTCCACCAAAATAGAAATGGTATTATATTAAAGCTTTGCTCCATGAGAAATTCACTGAGTTTATATAGTTGCATACAAACCATATGCTGATAAAATTCACGAACTTTCGATATAGCCTTTACTTATCTTCCTTCTCATCCTCTTTACTATGTTCCAAATTTTTTTATAGAGATAGCTTGATTCAAAATATAAGAATATTTTAGCGATTTTCATTACTTTAAGTAGCTTTGTCTTCATAGTGAGAATGGTTCCACTCTTCAATATTCATTAATTTTGTCTTTGTTGCAATGTTTATTTCTTGACTTGTCTTGCATATTAAGGATGTGTTGAAATCAAATATAGAGCATCTATTTTTTGGGTTATAAATAAGAGTATAAAGATGATTGCATTTCATTTTTTGGTTGATTTTGCAAGTGTATGTGGCTCATTATATTTGCATTGTGACTTATATTGGTGTTTTGTAATTCTATTAATCTGGTAATATAGTCATCAAGGATTTGCTATTTCATTGTTTTCTCTCTCTTTCTATATACACAAAACACATTGACATCCACCTTAGGCATCTCTACCGTGTCTGATGAACGTGACTCCAAATAGGGGACTAATTGGATGCAAACTAAAACCAGAAAGTACTCAAATTTAAACTAGTGTGCCTTTCACATGAGACTGGAATAATTTCATTAAGAGGCTTGTATATATATATGATGTAACAACATCATTCAATCCACTTAAAGCAATGAATGGGATATGAATGTACAAAGGACACCTAAATAGATGATTTACTGGAACCCTCTATGTGGGTCTTACTTTGACTAGTAATGAAAAGCTTGGTTGGAGGAGAGATTACCCACGAACCAACAAATTATCACTTTTTGTATCCCATACAATAATACACCACCATGTCCAGACCTCCACCAATTCTAGAAATATCTATATGTAGCAAAAAACATCCATAATCACAAAAAGATTGTGTGAGCTACCTCCATTGTCTTAAATAACCATTTGTAGAGCCACTTGGAGTAAGCGAGGGGAATGGACATCCCACATCCCTTTGTTATTCACATAATGTGACCATTTAGAGTGATGTGTATCTTGGTGCTTAAGTTTGTGTTGATGTCTGTTACCATAGTTAAGGAATTTGAAATGAGCATACAACCCCACTTTTGATTAAGCACTTGTGCCGAAGGCTAGAAAATCATCATATGGGTGAGGGATAAGTGTTATTATGCACAAACACGTCGATCAATTAACTATTGACACTATTGAGAAAGTGTAAAATATAGAATATTAGCTAGACTTTTGGGATTCCCAGTTGGATATGTTTATTGATGACCTAGGCTAAACATCATGAGCCTTACTAAAAATCCTCACAGATTGAAAACGATTCCTACTAACAAAATTCTTAATATGGATGACTGGAGACATAATCACTAAAAATTGGCGGTGTTATAATGTTTCTAACCAATCATACTTTTAGAAGTCCTACTTACCAAACATCCCTAGATTCAGAGAATCTTGCTATGTTGCTTGGTTGGAGAAACTATGCGTTCAATTGATTCTTTGAATCAAGGAGTGCAAATGGTTATCAATTGTGAGGGAATTTCCATTTAATGAGGGAATTTCCATTTAATGTTTTGATTAGAAACAACAAGTATCCTTTAACAAGAATGGATTGAATAATTTCACTCTTGGCTAAAGAAACTCCTAATCGAAGTGAGGTTTCAACAAGGTCATCAAAAGTCATACATACTTCCCAAGAAAACAAACCATTTTTTCTTCTCTCGGATCACTGATGAGAATATTAACTAGTGGTATCTACCTTATGGTTTTGATAAAGTTAGTCATAATATAATAATAAATAACACCACGTTCAAGGCAATCCATGCACAAAAGGATAGAGCACTTCCCATTAGATATAAAATAAAAATCATTGAAAGGAAATTGTTAACTAGTCTTTGAATATGTAATCAATGTTTTTATATGTGATTAAAAGTTAGAAATGTGTATAAGGTGATTGTTTACTCTATCCATCTTTATAAACATGCACCAAACCTAAAACCAATTTAGAAATAATAGCTTCTCACCATTTTTTTAGTAGTACTACATAAGATAACCAAGATTAGATATTATACGCACATAAAATAATATTTTATAGATTGCAGCAAGCATCCCCAAAAGCTCCAAGAAGATTGTGAATGGTGAGAATAGTTTTCCACTAGTCACAAACATGCAAGAAAGAGTATAAAAGACAAGCTAACATCATAGAGTACAAATAAAAAACTAACATCATCTCTTATTAACATATGAATTTAGTGTAGTATGCCAAAAGGAGAGCCCTCTACATAACTATAATGATTCTATATAATAAGCATGCTAATGAATCTTAGTCTTAAAGTTTCTTGACTCTTTTCCTTTTAGATTCTAATCTCCTCATCTTGTCGTTTCTATTCCACCAAGATTTCAAGCCTTACATATTTTTTTCTTATACTATAACGGATAATGAGTATAGATGTAAATTAAATTTTCAATATTACTCAAGTTCTCCTTCTTTTTAGATGACAAGTAAAACTATATTATTTTTATTCTTGTGGCAATAAGATAAGGAAAAAATTATGAATTTAAGTAGAAATCCAACACATTTTCATTATAGTTTGAGCTTGTGGATCAATACCTTTCTTTTTCATCAAATTTGTTACTTGCATTTAGATATTTATTATATTCTAAGCTATTTTCATTTATCTACTTTTCCCAATGTAGTTTTTTTGGTTTCCACTCTTGTTAGTTCTAAAGAAAAATATTGGTATAACCATCCTTTGCATGCCCTTCCTTGTTCTTAACTTGTTTGGAATAGGCACCATCCCTTTTTCGATTTTTCCTCGACACTTGAAAATCAGGTTTATGTCTGGAACAAAATCACAAACATGATGAAATTCCACAACACAAGCTCTTTGCACAACGAAAAATATACAACAGTGAATCAATGTAGTACACAAGACAAATTTTCAACCCAAAACTGGTTATATTACAAATTTAATACAACAAACATAGGTCTCTCGTACTAGGGATCATGGCCCTTACAATTAGCCCTAATACATGAATAGTTAGGGCTTGATCTCAACAACTTATGACACTTAATCTACCCCTGAAAAAGACACACTTGACTCACAACTTGCTGAAGGACATCTTGACTCAACCCTTTCATTCCATGTACCTTAAACATCTGATAGGTCATTTTGCACCTCTTCTGTTGCTCACAAGTACTTCTAAAAATTCAGAATGCTTGTATCTTCAGCTAACTAATATGCCTTTATCAACCTTCTAGTTTCTCCTAGAATGACGGGACATTGGCCTCTAAACTTCCATTTAGCAACTTTCTTGATCCTCCAAGACAAATTGCTTTTAGGTTCTTCAACTTCTTCCCTCTTATCAATGATATACCCACTTGCACCCACTAAACTAGGGAATTTCCAAACAAACCTCTTGAATAAATTATTTGCTACTCCAAGATCAGTCCTTAGGGTACGCAAATTTTCCATCAAAACAACGATAAAACAATTGATTTATCATTGTACTTAGTGATTCTCCAAAAGGCCTACACAAAACCCTTTTAACAACACAAAATATGACTAAACTAGGGAAACTAAACAACTATACCAGCATCCACATAGGACAAACTTCACTCCTTTACTTCTAACACTCTCTTCTCCATGTAGCATCCTTTCACTTGTTCTCTAGTCACAACCCTTCTCTTTTCCTAATCACCACACACATCTATTCAACAACCCGAGGAAATATACTCGACCTATTATACCACAGATAAAACTTGCATTACTTGAGACACTGTGGTCCTTACATAGTCAACAGTATGAGGCCTCGCTATCCCTTCCTCCATGCATTGAACCAGAGAAAACATAACATAAATTTGGGGCAGAATATAAGAGGCTACAATTTCTTGAAAAGATCCCTAACTAGGGCTCAAACCACATAGGAAATACCTCCAAACCTAGCAAAATAGACCTCCAACAAGGGTTGAAAAATAGAGAACTAAAAATTCTACTACTTGGGCTTAAAATCAACCTTCAACAAACTTATGAATGACCATCAGTGCTCCAACTCATCCTTTCATGAGGTTTGTAGCTTCCTGAGGAATATCACACTTCTTTGAGGGTAGATACACTTGAGATATATGCTTGGATTGATTCCAAACAAGCACAATTTTATCCCTTCTTATAGTGTTTCTTGGTGGTGTCCTTTCTCACCAAGGGTTATGACATATAACCAAGCCAAAAATTAGAAATTAATAGGTAAAGAAATGGAACACATAAAATATCGCGAAATAAAAAAAATAGAAAATCATAAAATAAGAGAGACACAGATGTACGTGGTTCACCCAATTTGGGCTACACCCACAGAGAAACATCCATACCTTCCTTTTATATTATACAACAAAATTAAGAGTACCTCCCAAGCTACACAAATCAACACTCCCTCTTAGTGAGGGAGGTACTCCCACCACTCGAAAGTAACTCATCATCATTGGCGACACTACCCCAATCTCTGGTGTTCACCATTGAAACATGGCTTGCAGAATGAATCACAATATTCTTGGTAGTGTATCTACCATCAAATTATTCTCTCTTATTCATGTCTTGATAGGCCTTCATTCCATCCCATGGTTCCTTCTTTCCAACAGAAGTCCCCATGCTCCCAATTGACCATACACTCTTCTTTGGTTGTAGATTCTCCCTCTGAACCCACATACTCCCGCTTGAACTTGACTCCATTTGAGCCTCAAGAACCAACTTCTTACTATGAAATATAGGCTTATCCATCATCCTATATAGACCATGCTCCATAAATACAATTATAGCTCCAATAGAGTTAGAGCCTCTGGCCCTGAGCTTCGCTTTCCCATCTTAGAAAATCACCTCAAACACTTTCGCCTCGATCATTGAGACAAATATCACGCTGTACATGATCTTTGGTACCCACAGTATATCGTGAACTCATTACAACCCACCCAAATTCATCTTCAATGGAACAACACCTAATCCTTTGATCGCTTTCTGACTCTTGTTGCCAACCTCCATGTGCAAATTCGAGCCTCATCTGGTTAGAATACCAAAAATTTCACGTGAACCTATCATATGATTTGATGCCCTATTACCCACGTACCATGTAGTCTCATCAATGGCACTCTCTGCAAATGAGAAACTAGAGAAAATTTCTCCTCCAACCTTATTGAGAGGTTGTCTAGCTCAGAATATGTAGAAGCACCAAATACTTCCTTCCTCTTCCTCTTCTCATTGTCTCCCTTCTTCTTTCGCGGAAAATTTCTCGAATAATGACCATATTTTCCACATGTATAACACTTCAACTTGCTCAAATCCTTCTTTCACTTACACTTCATCTTCCCTACAAGAGCCATGTTATCATAGAAGACTTTTACTTCATATGAATATTATCGTCTCATAGTTATTCCTGCAATCCCATAACCTATTCCAATCTGGTATAATTTCTCAAGCAATGATCCCTTTCATAAAAAACACCCATTCCTTGGTAAAACCTTTCAAATTAATCCTCACCAACTCATAATATGGAACATTTTCACAAATGGAAACAAGCTCAACTTAAACTTGAGAAAGTCTTGTCAAATATGGAGCCACATCTTTGCCATCCAACATCTTGGTGTTTCTCAACTTATCATGACCCTTACAATTAGCCCTAATAGAAGAATGCGTCTCTCCCCCTCTCTCTCTCTCTCTCTCCACTCCATCCCCGTCATCTCTATCTCTCTCGCTTTTTCTCCTTCTCTCTCCCCTCCATCTTTGTCTCAATCTCCTTCTCTCTCTTATTTATCTTTCCCTCTCTCTCTCTCCTTTATCTCTCCCTCACTCCATATATCTCACTCTCTATATTTTACCCATTTCTCTCTCTCCTCCTTCCCTCTCTCTATCTCTATCTCCCTCCCTCATGTAGAAAATCCACATATATTCAATTGATCTTGTAATATGCTAAAAAAAAACACTTGAATCTATTCTACATATTGTGAAAACCAATTATGATTGCACAATCACATGAACAAGAAAGAGAAAGAATTTCAATCGCACAACAAAAATATTTATCTGGGGAAAGCCTACACTAAAAGACCCATTATTTGTATATTGCATAAGTCAAAGAATATGAAACAATACAATTCTTCTCTTATGCTTGAGAACTCTCTGCACTATCTATATCTGTCTCACACTATCCTAGGATAACTTGGTTCAATACTCAACCAATTTCTTGCCCTTGGATGCCCTACCTTGCTTGCGCAATCCATAGGTAAATTAAGCCCCTATTAATTAGGAAATTCCCAATTAATGATTGTGCAATACATCTAAGGCCTTATGTTGACTTCATGCAACACCTGTACAATTTTATAATTATACAACTGATAATACACTTCCCTTTAACTCCAATCTCAATTGGGTCTTCCTCATATTTGACACGCATAAACTATTTATAGAAAATTATCAGTTATATGATTGATCATTGCATGTGAATTAACTCAAATTTAATTCATTGGACCTCTCACTAGTTCCTCCATCAGATAGAACTAGTTAAACTTATTTTAACTCAAATAATTAAGTTAGATAATTACAACTTAAAATAAACTATAATTGGACCCCCTAAAACTTAGGGAGAACTCTACTTGCCTCTAGTTGACCCTAAACTCAAATTGATTGAGCTAGCTAAGTCTTCCTGAATTAAACTATTTATAGCAAATTATCAGTTATATGATTGATCATTGCATGTGAATTAACTCAGATTTAATTCATTGGACCTCTCACTAGTTCCTCCATCGGATAGAACTAGTTAAACTTATTTTAACTCAAATAATTAAGTTAGATAATTACAACTTAAAATAAATTGTAATTGGACCCCCTAAAACTTAGGGAGAACTCTACTTGCCTCTAGTTGACCCTAAACTCAAATTGACTGAGCTAGCTAAGTCTTCCTGACTTATTTAACTCGTACAAGATGTCATATGATGTGGAATTACAATTTAATTCTAATTTAATTAAGGGAAAATTAAATTAGAAGCCTCTTCTTGTTGCCATTTTCAACACTCCGTCTCAACAAGAAATGGATTGTTTGCTACCTTGATCCTACCTCTGTGGAATTCAAATTTGCCTCTTAATAGTGCCTTCATCAAGATGTCTGCATCCTACTCCTCTGTAGCAATGTACTCTATGGAAATAATCCTCCTCTATACACAATAAATCATCGTCAAATCCATATGCTGACCAAACAACCCAACAACAACAACAATTAACATTTAGTATCGAGAATGGTCCACACACGTCTGAGTGAAATATTTCAAGGATTGCCTTCACTCGATTGTCCTTATCATGAAAGGTGGCTTTGGTGTACTTACCCAATGTCCACCCTTTGCATGTATCTCGCTACTCAAGTGCAATCCTGTAGAAATCTATTGCATCATCCTCAAAGCACCATGGTGTAGAGAGCCCAATATTATATGCCATAACTCACTGATGTCTCGGCTTTGCATATTCTCTACTTTCATGCTCAAGGAAACACAATATTCTACATCCAATTTGTAGAGGTTCTTTACTTGAACCCCAATCTTCTTCACCTGTCCCATGGCTTTGTGATGAAGGAACACCTTTCATTTTCTAAATATCACATCATAGCCACATTCTTCTAACATAGCAACTGGAACTAAATTCTTCTTTAAACCATGAACATACATGACATCTTTTAATGTGAGAAGAGTACTATACTCCCTCTGAAAGGTAACAATACCTATGTCAGTTTCACTATACCTTCTATCATATCCCATATCGATGTGCAATTGAAGATCCTCCTCCTCCTAGTTGTTGAAGAATTTTTTGTTGTCAGTCATATGGAATGAAGATCCACTATCCAGGTACCATAGAGAACCAATCACCGATGACAAAATGCATGTGATGAGAGTGAAATATAACTCAATTTGTGAAGAAATAACTTCACCTGTTACTCCTCCTGAAGGCTTCTTGCCGACCTTTTTATGCGGAAACTTTGTGGTATAATGTCCCAGCTCATGATAGTGAAAACATTTAAAATTTGACAAGTCCTTATTCTTGCCTACCTGACCAGAATCAGAGTTGGAATGGGATGAATTCCCTTTCCCTTTCTTTTCCTTTCTAGCCAAGGAAAAATTTTCCTCATCGGAAGTCTTTAATGACGATCCATCTCTGGTATTCCGTTGAATCTCTTCTTGTACCAAGTCGGGCCATAATCACTCCCACTATGGTAGCTTCTCCCTCTCATTCACTGAATCCTGGTAGTTGTTCCAACTCTTGGGAAGGCCTAGAAGTGCTAGGCTCATCAGATCATCCCCAGCAAGTGTAAAATCAACACTTCCAAGCTCATCTTTAAATTGAGTGAACTTCGTCAATTATTTTGTTATTGTGTCACCCTTCTCCATATTTAGTTTTCTGAGCTTGTCCTTTAGCGCCAAATTCCTATGGTCACTATTGTTCTGAAACAAATCTGTTAAGGCCTTCCACATAGCATATGGAGTTGCATTTCCATGGAGGTTTGAGACAATATGATCTCGAAGTCCTTCTAATAGAATCCTTCTCACCTTTGCTATTTTCTTCCTCCATGCTTCAAGATTTTTAGAATTTGCTGCTGTGGGCCTAGGAATATCAATGTCTATGAACTCCTTCAACTTATTGTATTACAACATTGCTTCCATATTTTCCTTACAAGTTATGTAATTCGAACTACCCTCAAGGGCATATTGGAGTCTCAATCCACAGAAAGACATCCTGATCCTGTTGTTGGTCTTGAAGAATTGATTTTGAAATTCGATTGACATATTAAAAGAAAACTTATATTCTTCTTTTCTATAGTGATTCTTGCTATGATACCATGTAGAAATAAAACATAGATTTGACTGATCTTGTAATATGCTAAAAAAAGTACTTGAATCTATTCTAAAAATTGCATAAACCAATTATGATCGCACAATCACATGAACAAGTAAGAGAAAGAATTTAAATCACACAACACAAAGATTTATCTGGGGAAAGCCTCAGTTAAAACCCTTCTATCTGTATATTGCATAAGTCTAAGAATATGAAACAATACATTGCTTCTCTCAATCTTGAGAGCTCTTTGCATTATCTTTGTCTGACTCACACTATCCTAGGCCAGCTTGGTTCAACACTTAACCAATTTCTTGCCTCTAGATGCCATGCGATGATTGTGCAATCCATAGGGAAATTGAGCCCCTATTAATTAGGAAATTTCCAATTAATGATTTCTCAATACATTTAACGCCTTTTGTTCACTTCATGCACCACCTGTACAATTTTCTAATTATACAACTACTAGTACTCTTCCCTTTAACTCCAATCTTAGCTGGGTATTCCTCAGAACTAACATGCATAAGCTATTTATAGCGAATTCTCAGTTATCTGATTGATCACTGCTTTTGAATTAAATCATATTTAATTCATTGGACCTATCACTAGTTCCTCCATCAGTTATAACTATTTTAATTTATTTTAACTCAAATAATTACAACTCAAAATAAATTGTAACTGGACCCCCTAAAACTTAGGGAGAACTCTACATGCCTCTAGTTTGACCCTCAACTTGAATTGAATGAGCTAATTAAGTATTACTAACTTAGTTAACTTGTACATGCTGTCATGTGATGTGGAATTACAATTTACTTCTAAATTAATTAAGGGGAAAGTAAATTAGAAGTATATTTTTGTTGCCATTTTCAACACTTAGCTCCTATCTCAATATTATTCCCATCCTTCTCTCCCCTCCTTGCTTATCTCCTTCCTTCTCTCTTTATCTGCATCTCTTTATTTCCATTTATATATTTGTATGTGTCTCCCTTTGTATTATTCCCTTTTTGTCTCTATCTCCCTCACTCCCTCACTATCTCCCTCCCTATCTCCCCCTTTCCATCTCTCTGTTTACCTCTCATTCTCTCTCTTTCTATCTCTCCTCTTCCCTCTCTCTCCCCTTGTTCCCCCTTCACCTTGCTTCTCTCCCTCTCTCTCTCTCTCTCATCCATATTTGTCTCTATCTCCCTCCCTCTTTATCCCTCTCCATCAATCCCCCATTATCTTTTTTGACTCACCAAAATGTCATATTTTCACCTGATTTTCCTTAACTTTTAACCATATTTCACTTCTCAGCAACATTTCGTTTAGATAATTTTTATGATTATTTGTTGGTTTAGACTTATTATTTTCTAAAATAATTATTTTAGTATTTTGAATGAGTTTATGATTAAATATTATAAAAATAACATGTTTTCACTTATATTTGGATGGGTTTTATGACATTGATAAGCATATTTGAAGAATCAAATAAATTCATATTTAACAATTTAGCCTCAAATTTGAATTTCCTCTTCAACCCTTGAATATTTGAGATACTCATTCAAGCATATTCAGTGGAGAAGAATCTTGGAAATTTTAATAATATCTCCTATCAAATATATTAGAGATTTGTGAGAGGATTTGCAGAGATAATTATCTTCTAATTTGAGAAAATTGTTGATATCTACTTGAGAGAAAAGTGGATCTAAATTTATTAGTTGCTTATCCTCTTCTCAAAGAAACTTATGTATAAATAAGAGTGTTTTCTCCATTTTAAAGGAGGAGGGATTTAGAGTTTGTAAATAGAATAATTAGAGAAATATCTTTGTAGCTCAAATCCTATTTCTCTTAATATATGATGTTATTCTTATTTTCAACTTCCGGTAGACAATCTAGTGTGTTTGCTAAGCAGTGGAGGGGCCTTTTGCTAAACATGTACACTCTTTCCTTTCTTTGTTTATAGTTGTATATAATTGGTATATATATATGATTTAATTCACTTTAATGAGAATATAATGATGAGCTCATGTGTTATATTAGTTTTTTTTTATGCGTTAATGATATACTTAATGATAGGATTACTAATAAATGTGTAAAAGACTATGAATGAACATCCTTAATAGGAATAGTTTTTTGTGCATTTATGAACTATAAAAACTAGTGTTGCATTAAGGCATCATAGGTCCTACTTCTCATTTCAAATTTAGAAGTATGGATTTTGATTTCTTTTGATGCATTAATATGCTGTAGGTAAATGATTCAAAACTTATGATTGAATATGAGTCAAATATTTAAAACTACAGAGAATTATATTCAAATATTTTGAGAAAGTTTGTTGTTAAAAATTAGTTGAATTTCTACATGTCAAAGAGGATCTATAAATGTTTCAAAACCATGATCATGTTCAGAAGGATCAGATTTAATTGCTTTCATAGAATAAAATTTCCTTTCATGTCAATTTAAATTTGATATAATTAGAAGCTAATTCCTTGGATACATTTTTCTTTTTGCTTCGTAAGTTTACAAACTTAGGTTGATAATATTAAAATATTTAAGAATTCTAGCACTATTGAATTGACTAACATTTTTTGGTGCCATTGTTAGGGATGTGTACATAGGATTTAGTTTATAATTTATGTTTCTTTTAAATTACATAACTTGGTGGAGGAGAAATGATAAGATGAGAGGTAAGAACCTACACATCACCATAGTGAGGATTCTCCAAAGTTTTGAGTGTTACTTTATCAAGTGTGGTTCGTTTTTCAAATTTTCAATTAGTTTAAAATTCAGTTATTCTTTTAGGAATTGTAAGAGTTGCGATACTAATCCATTTGTGGGAAGGAGCTCTATACTAGTGAAGGAAATAAAATTATTTTCAAACATTTGTTGGTAAGAAAAGGACATACCCCATGAAAATATTATCAAACATTTTTCCTACTTCAAGAATAGTCAGCATGGGTAAAGTTGCATTTCAAGAAGAAAAAAAAGAATAGACAATCCATGCACCACGCCATTTGGAGAAGGTCCAAGAGCCATGTACTACAACTAATTATGAGCAAGCATTTGAGTGAGAAATTGAAACAAATTTGGCATGTTTGTCTCCAGATCCTTGGTTTCCCTTTAGGAAGTTAAGGGAATCTTCAAGAAGATATTTGAGGCATTCCAACTAAATATAACCAAGAGATAAAAGACTACATTGAATATTTCTTCCAAAATATTATTCGGCCATAACATTCCTCCATTATTCAACAAATATTGGCACCAAACCCATGTGTACAATTGGCCTCTCATATCCCGATAGACATTAAGGTATATGTTTTAGAGCTAGATATGAGCACATTAGATATTTTGATCCATAAATGGTTACATTGTAAATACCCCTACACTTTAGAAACTATTTTCCTTTTGATGTAGGGTAGGGTAGAATAAAGAAATAAAACTAGGTTACCTTGGTAGTACCTGATTACATGGTTGTTTTTTGAGTTTTTTTTTGAAACTTGTTCTTTGTTTTTTTTGTAAGATTTCATTTATTTATTAGAATTTTTTATTTGTTGGCATAGTAAGAACCAATTTGTTGACTAAACATTGGAAAAAAATTATGTAGGAGAAGGGATGTATATGAAGGAGGAAATAAAGTAGAGCTTCAGAAGCTAATAATTTGAGTTTTCTATAAGAGGGATAATCTAAAAAAAATCTTAATTACATTGATCTTGGTCTCCAACTTACAATTATACTTGTCTCCATACTTCTAAAAAGGTTGTGACACTTAGAAAAACTACCTCCACCCTTGAACTAGGAGAAAATTGGTTCAAAAGGATTAATATATTCAAAAACATAGTCGAGAACACATTTTATAAATGATTTGTTGAAAAATTATGATAACAAACAATTTCATGGTGCATTGCTAAAAACACACAATTTGTACATGGTAAGTTGCAATTTTAAGTATGACCTTTCCATTGCTAAAGCTTTGTCCTTGGTTATAACTTGAAACAAAATCTTGTATTATGCAAATTTTGTCAAGATCTAAGCTCTGGATCAATGATAAAACATCATTTTGTATATTGGTAAGTTGATAGGTTGATCACATAGGCCATTGTGGTTTATGAGTGCTTAACACCATAACATTGGAGCAATGATCGATCCATTTGGATTATTGTGTAGAGATCACATGTTTAATATTAGTTGAAGCTCCAATTTAAACATGATATAATTATTAAATTTTAAATAACATATATTTTGATTTGCATAGAAAGTTTGACCCTTGATCTATTAATAAAATGTTGAATTAGTTCCTAGTAGGTCACATATTCAAAAATCACACCCATATATCGCATTGTGGATAAATTATTTTTGGTCAAAATGTAGCTGCCACATGATAGCCCAAGATTGGACATACTGGTACAATAAAAAACCTGTCCAATGTCCTATTCAACTATCATGTCACTATCTAGTCATATACCATATCACATACCTGTTCATTTGCCAGATCATCTACCACTTCACCTACCCAGTCAACATATGCACATTTTGTATTGTCCACGTGTCTTCCTTTGGTGCTACTATGTGTGGCACACATGCACTTCCTTTTTTCATGTTTCCAAAAAAATTTAGAACATAATAAATTCTGATAGAACATTTGTTTGATGTCATTCAAGTGCATTTGGAGAGCTCTCAAAAAACTCTATATCGTGGAGACATTTTCATCAACATTTGATATTATTAAAAAATGGGCACTTTTTAATTGTTGTGGAAATTGGAATTCAAAAAATTCATAAAAACATAAATATAAAATAATCATATCATTAAAACATGTTACTAAAGAATCCACTTTAATATGGTTTTGAATCACTCAAATTAGAAATCAAGCGAAGAAGTTATCAATAAAACACCAATAGGTAGTCCAACATGCACCACTTCCCGACAGGTAAAAAGTGCATTTCATTTTATTTATTTTCCTTGGATTTGTTTTATTATCACTATTTGTGAATTTTTTCAAAGAGAGACCAATCACCTCGTTTATTTGACGATCTCACATTTTATTGTAGGTTAGTGCTAAATTTTTGCAAGTTCTAGGATGATCAACAAGACCAATCTATGCACAAGTTAATTTTAAAAACCAAATTATTTTTAGAAGAGCATGTCTCAATTAAACCATAATGAATTCAAGTTCACTTTATGTCAGATCACATCCATCATGCCATTGCTACCAGAATAAGCCTCTCATAAGTCAATTATGTCATAGTATACTTGTTCATTTTCCTCCCTCTAAGCTTAAAGAGCATCTATGTTGAAGGTCAAATTTACTTTTGTGTATGTAGTCAACATTAAACTTTTTATCTCCCTATAACTACTATATCCTGACTTTAAACCCGTTTTTCCTTTGCAAGTTTCATACTTTCATACCTCACCTTCATTCACCCCTAACCCATGAATAAAGTTATTAAGCTTACTTATCATTTTGACTTCCACGGAAAGCCTACTTGATAGTGGAAATATTTCATCTACGATCCTTCAAATAATTACTGTACATATTTATACTCACGTTAGATGATGGGGAATTCATTAAGGCTTCCCTTCCGACAAGTCTTGACCCATCGACCATATCACATCATTTTGGATCAACACTAGAGACCTTTTTACTACCTTTAGTCTTTCATGCCTTAATGACAAGTTCTCTCGCCAATAAACAATGGGCATAGATTGATGTCCCCTATTTTTCATACCTTCTAAATAACTCGACATAAAAATCATTTATTCATACCTAGTAGTATGTACTTGGAAATATTGATTTTCATTTACATTAATGGTGAGAAGTTTAATTTTAGGTAATGACGTTCATTTATGACCAGTAATCTAAAAACCTTTCTATGTTTGACCTCAACCAAATTTATTCACATAGATAAGAATTGTTCCATGATGCAGATATGAATTAATACTATATTCTTTCATGACACTAATAATAACTTGCAATAGTGTTCTTGTAAATCAATATTCGGCTCTAGAGTTCAACACCTGTCGCCTAATTTCATCAATAAGAGGATACAAAGCTTCCAATTTTAGATCTCATATTCTATTCATACAACCAAGAGAAATGAAGAAGCATATTAGATTCATTCAATTCAAAATCCATGATCTAGTGGTAATTACCAACATTTTATAGCAATACACGATCTCCTTATATTTGAAGGTAGTCTTCTACACATTAGAGGATTCAATTGGTACCTAGAGATAACTAAACTTTAAGGCAATCTTGTTGAAATATTTGGTCCCCTTGACCTGGTCCAAAAGGTCATCAGTCCATGAGATACCTATTTTGTAAAGTGATATTATTCAGTGCCTGATAGTCAAGACAAAGTGTCTTGCTTCTTTCCTTCTTCTATACCAACACAATTGAGCTTCCACTTGGTGAGGAACTTGGCCAGATGTGCCCTTTCTGAAATAGCTCACAAATCTACCTCTTGATTTCATCGTTCTCTAGAACAAAGCGTCAGTAGATCATTACAATGGGTAGAAACACGTCTGGGTTCAAATCAATGGAGTGCTTAACCTGATAGTTTAGGGGTACCCCTATGGGTGAGGTGAAGATGTCCCTGTACTCGTCCACAACCTTCTCCATCTGATGTTGTCGTGTAGAGGAGCTATGTCTGGAGGTTGTGGATGTGGCCACAAAATTCCTCTTGATTTGAGGGAGAATCATAAGGAAGACAAATTTCCTAGTGTGGGAAATGATCTTACTACATTGTTTATCAGAGATCAAAGAAAAGGTGGTAGGCAACACTGCCTATAGTATCATGTAAAATTTCTGACCTAAAGTAATAATAACAGAAAGATGTCTAGATTCATATACAACATGACGCTTCCATAGGTGTGGAACACCTAATAAAACATCACATACTTCCATAGTGGAAACATCATACATTAACTCATCTGCAAAGGGCTTGAAGCTATACAACAGAAGACACTGCTGGCTCACACAAATTTCTCTCTGTTGGTAGAGCCTCTCGATGGTGTACAACTGTGGGTTCAGTTTTGTTGGCAACTTAAATGTCTTAATAACCTCAGTTAATATTAGGTTCTTTTGGATCCCACTGTCAATGAAGAACTACATTAGCAACCCCTTTACCCATATCTATGAGTGGAAGAGGTGCTCCACCACCTTCAAATCCCTAGGTTCCACCTTTCGAAGCTTGGTGGTGGCTACCGTCATAGTGGGCTTTGCGTCAATGATCTACTTTTACTTGTCAATTTCCGACTCAAAATCAAAGCATGCATCCGTATCTGAGTCTTTTAGCTCGATTGCCAATTCTTGCTTTGTGTGACATTCATTTGGGTTGTGAGTGGGAGTTTTATGGAACTCACACCACTTGTCATTTTCCTTCTTCACCTTCCCATTATTCTTGTCTTGTCGCTTTAAGGAGATATCCTATGGAGTCGCAACTTGACTTGACCCTTTAATCTATGGCTTGGGGGCACTTTTTCTCTATTTTGGGTTCGCAAAATTCTTGCTTCTTCTGCTTAAATTTCTGCTGTATCTTGGCAAAATATTAATATGATGCACCAAGTGAGTATATCTATAGGAACTTGTTGTGCTAATCATCAACCCCCATTATTTTAGCAATAGTTACCTTAGAAAATTAATGGGGACCCTTTTTAAATTTTTAGAGTTAAAACAAATAAGACCCTTAGAGTGATTCATTATATAGAAATAGCAATTGAAAAGGGATAAAACCTTAATTTTTTGGCCTGAAAATCACTTAAATGGAGAAATATCACATTATCACAATCACAATATCGTAATGAAGCACATATGAATCCTAAAAGGTCACTTAAAACATATTGTGATCCGATATGAAAAAGAAAAAGCGCTTTTATAAAGGAAAAAGGCATTTTTTCAAGCAAATTATATAAGGAAAGCTTGCGGGACCACTTCTGCCACGTAAGATATCACAAATTACATTTCACATTTTGCATCTTTAAACATGACAGTATTATTGTCACCTCCTGTATTTCCCTGATGCGATATACTCCATCGCATTGCATTCCCACAAACATAATCACTCTTCTCCCCCCGATCATGTTCAACGATGTGATATAGTCTATCACAAATCACACATTGCACTTTCGCTAACTCAAACACTTCGCACTCCATCTATTTTCTCTGATATTGCGACTGCGATATCACAATCGAAAAAAATAAGCCAATTGGCATTAAATGAATATTTACACATGAGAAATGTTGCGACGCGACAAATCTGATTTTAATGCAGAAATGATTATATGGGCACAACAATCCATATCAATGATTAATGTCATAACTT
The DNA here is from genome assembly GCA_034641835.2 of Pinus albicaulis. Lineage (NCBI taxonomy): Eukaryota > Viridiplantae > Streptophyta > Pinopsida > Pinales > Pinaceae > Pinus > Pinus albicaulis. The sequence goes on along the minus strand of CM076578.1, from coordinate 1,498,346,131 downwards.
AATGGTTTTGTCACCCATACCTCCATAATGATTTTACTGTAAGAAGCATTGAATTCATATCTTGTAAGCGTGCCAAGTCTCATTCGTTTAAACGTTTCTTTTGCTATGGTACTTGTGCATTTGTAAAATCAAAAGTTCCCTCTTTCCGCTTATCCTTTCTCATTTATTTGCAGGCGAGCCCAAATAAGCAGAATTCTTCGGAGATGTCTAAATCTCTTAAGAAAGATGAGAAGCATATGACCCATGTAAACCCTACACCCACTACAACTGAGAGAACATAGATAGTTCCTCTGTTTACAGATACTACATGTGGACCAGAAGGCAGATCCTCTTCACGAGAATCCATGTACAAGCTTCTCGAGGATGAAAAACCTCACAAATTTCAAAGGAATGGAATTGATGACGATCCTGATACCTTAGTAGCTACAATTGAAGAAGTAGCTAATTATTTCTTGCATCTAATTGCTGTGTGACCTAAAATCTTACCATACACTGATATGGTAAGATGGATCATTGATAATCTCAACATCGGGGGATAGGACATTTCTAACTAGCAGAGGAACAATGACTGGTTCCTTCAAAGCCAAAGACATGAAATTTATTTACCATATCCCAGACCCTGAAAAGATCTATGATAAATAATTTCTTGCACGGTTTGCCAAAGAGAACGAGATCAAATAAAATCCAATCAAGCAATGGAGAAGCAACCCCAATAAGTACAAGAACGAAAAAAAGGGTATGTACTCTACTGACTCCCTTGCAAGCCCCTACTGTTATGTCTCTGCGATGATTTCTAGGCTTTTTGGTCAGCATGATAGTACTCTATTTTCAATAGAATGAGTTCCTCTCATGGAAGAAACTGCAGACTCCTATGTTATGGATTGGGGAAACATTCTGTCTAATAATATTGACACTCAAATTTTGGAATATAGGACAAATTTCTACATTTCCTCCAAAAAATTTCCCCCATTTTATATGAGCGCCTATATGTTTTACTTCAGATTTTCCAACCATGGGATGGAAATGGACTACCCAAGACCCTATACCTATTCATATATTTCATAGTATTTTGTGAGAATCTAAGTATGAGAACCATTTTTAAAACTTTTCCATGGAGTCATTCTCCCTCTCTTTCAAGATGTTTTTAATGAGAAAGCCCCTATACTGTCAAAAGAGGCCCCAATCTAATTTTCCTCTATAGGAAAATGGTTTGGAGAAGAGCTATTCACTTATGTTCGAGTATTTGGGAGCTTAGCTCGACCGCATGTTTTACCCCTGTATGTGATTGACAAGCTTCTCACAAGAGAAGTTTCATATAAGACTGTTGGAAATAGACTAACCAAGTTTTTGAAGGAGGCTAAGAAAGAATCATGGCCTTCTTTTCCAATTAATTGTGGTGTTTATGGTCTAGATAATTACAAGCACACTTCTATAGATATTGGTAAAATTGAATTTTTGAAGTTATTCACAATTCCAAACAGACAATATGAGCCAATTAAAGTTTCTAATAATTCCACTACCTAAGTGAAGATTAGGCCTTTGTACACAAAGACGATGATTTCGATGACCTATTTGAGTATGTCGATAATTATTCTATAGTTCATAAATTGACAGCCTTACGCCTCCATCCACCGTAATTACTAAAGTTTAAACAATATAGGAACAAGATATTGGAAGCAATTCCATCGAAAATTCTAGATGTCTCATAACCATTATCTTAGAAGGAAAAGGAAAATGAATCGACATCTAAGTATATGGAAGTCATTAGTAAAACATACCAAGATAAATTAGCCGAAGTTAAAACTATGGATTTGGATTTCCCAAGTAATATGTTTGGAAGGATTTTAATCTAAAACTCCAGGAAGACCAAGGAGCCATAGTTATTGATCAACAACAGCTTGTGCATATACCTCAAAATAAAAGTCAGGACTCGTTCACTGCTGAGGCCTGTGAAAAATTAGTAAACAGAGAGAGTGGAATTCATCCTGGCCTTCCCCACCACTGAAATTGTTCTTAAAAATGAGGAAATTAATCCTTTTGACATTTTCTACAGTCTTAAACACAAGGCAGTTATGAGCAGACATAAGAAAAGAAGGATATCAGAGAAATCTCAACCCCTTGTCCAAAGAGATATCTCAATGGATATTTTTTGGAAAGACACACAGGTAGATCCTTCACAGGATCTAACTCACCTAACTCAGTTTGCAGGAGCTTATGCCTCTGCAAATATTGACAAAGCCTCAGAATTTCAATAGTTGATGAAACAAAAGAATGAGAAAATCATCCAACTTGAACTTGAGCTACAGGAAGAAAAACAAAGTTTCAATAAAAAATTACAGGTACACATCACCCAACTCCAATAGAGCATGGCTCAATTGAAGATTCAACACCAGAATGAGATTAGTTTGAAGGAAACTCTAATTCATCAATTGCAACTCTCTATTGAGAAATTAAAAGATAACCCAAAGATTGATGAATTTAGATAAGAGGCCTTAGAACTAAAGAATTTATTAGCACAACAAAAGGTTGCTTTTTGTCAGAAATTATTAAGTATTCTTGAATTGTATGAATAGAGAGATTGACTGATAAATCACATTTCAGACATGAGGATTAGTTTTGATGAGATAGATGATAAGGTTTCCCAGTTTGTCACCTGGTAGGATTCTGCTGATGGCCGAAAGGCCAACCTACCCAGGATTGAGGACTCAAAGAAATAAATATTGTTTACAGACTGGGATATACATTTGAAACATGCAGAAAGAGCCATTTGCAGAGAAAAGGATGTTGCTACTAACATTGTGGAAACTGTTATTCAAAATCTCATCGCTGAAAACCTTATTGACAGATGTCCTTCCAGTGCATTGCCTATGGTGAAAGACTTGATAAAATAGTGGCAAGAAGCATCAAAGGTAAAATAAGAACACATCAAGAAGCTGGAAAAGCTAGATTGGGAGAAATATTGGAGATATTTAGTAAAGCCTCACAACCAGTGGCTTACGCTGTGATGTCTCACAGATACATCCTACTGCATGCTTCCTCCACTTGCTGATGTTGTTTTCACTTGGCAGCTGCGTATTAGGCCAGGCTAACCTCCAGAGGTTAAGCCTATGCTTAACATCCTTCAGTTGAAGGAACAAATAGCTAAGGAGACATTGGGACAGTCATCAAGCAAGTCACCCCTTTAAAATCTATTTCTGTTTCAATTCCACTTAGTTTAAGGAGGGTTGTTTTAAACTTTCTCAGCTTTCTATTGTAACAGATACTTTGAGACTTTTTATTTTTATATTTAAACCCCTTCATGCCTTTGAAGAAGGGGTCCTGAATTTTTGAAAGGAATACTTTACAGATGTTGCATTTTTGTACTCTTGAATTTTCCTGAATAGAAAAGGTTGGACCAAGTACGTTTTCTCAAATGAGCAGAGTGGACATATACATGGTACTTTTATCCTCTATGTTATGTTTTTGCCTCAAATGAGAAATGATTATTTATCTTATGATGTTTTTTTTCATGTATCTGTTTGAATAAAGTTTGGCATTAACTCACTTCTGAACATGTTATATTGTTATCACTTGATACATATGCAATACAATCATTTAAAAGTTGTGATATAAGCTTTATTCAATTGATTTAATTAACTCTTTAATTAAATCAATTATTTCAAATGTTTTCATCTCTAATTGAATGTATGATATTTATTTGCATCCACTGAAAGGTCATTTTTGTTGATCACACATAGAATAGAATTCATCCTGGGATACATAGTAGATAGATATATTATTTATTTCAAACTTGTTAATATTTCCATATATCAAGTTATACACAGTGATGAATCCATCCATTCACCCAAATTATATTAAACTAGGAAACTGGTCCCATAAATCCTGTCGGAGCCACCATTCTAAACAGAAAAGGGACGATTTTTAAGTCCCCGACTGGGTGGTTTCCCTGATGTTGTTGCACCAATTTTTGGGGCCTCAATAGAACTCCATTTCCTCTTGAATTTATTTGCACAAGCAACTGTGATACTTGAGCACTAGATGTTTCTTAGAATATTTGATACCAAACTTTGTGTGTAGGGTATTGAAAAGTTTCATCAGCTCATGCACGTCCTGATCCCTTTGTTGTCCCAACGCAATCCATTATATGTACTTATGTTCATAGCTCTCGATAGGGCAATATTGTTCCTTGATGGCATATCAGAAATAATATGAAGTGGGTGTGACTGAGAACAATGAGGGTTCCATCTTGTCCCTCTACTCACAGTAGGTTTCCCACCAGTCCTTTATGTGAGGGGTGGCATTCAAGAGTGAAAAATTAATCTTCTCCCTATTGGAAAAATCATGAGCCAAAAAATATCTTTCTAATAGATTTAACCATTTATCCACAACATTTGCATCTATCTGGCCTTAAAATATGGGAATGTCAAAGTTGAATTGTACCTTAAAGGGAGTGGCACCTCAAGGATAGCTTCTAGATGAAGATGTGCTGCCTGTAGGTAGTCGTTGAAGGATCTGGGAAAAGTTTCCCATCATTGCGTTCCTTTGTCACTCGAGGGCCTCTTTGAGAAATATTTTGGAAGGATCTCCTGCTCCCTCATATTTCTTTTCTTTCGCCATGGGATGCCATCAGGGTCAGTGAGGTGGGTCTTGCAAAGAGCCAACCAATTCAAGCCCTAACTCCTTATACTCCAACCTCATTGGGGATATCGACAGAAAAATAGAGAAAGAGAAAACCGCTTTGATACCACTAATTCAGACTTATGTAGGGACAAAACAAAACACATATATAAAAATAAACACAGAGATGCAGAAAAAATAATTCTTCATTTAATTAATATCTAAGAATTGAAAGATGCTTACATACATAATGGAAATAATCTAGCTTAGGCGATGGTAGCTTATCTCTGAGAAGATATGTGGCGGCTATGTTCCTATGAATTGTGTTACAACGAGGCACCTATTTATTATTGAGAAACAATGGAAAACCTTAAGCATCCAAAAAAATAACCCTAGGAGATGAAGCACCAAAATTGTGGGCCCGGTTGGGGTAAATTGGTATAACAACTTCTCATCGTCATACCTTTGGTATACGATCTTTATTTGATGTGTGTGATAACTTGTTAGAAATATATATGTGAGGACTACAAATTTCGAATGCAAATAAAAGTCTTTTCCAGTTTTCCAAAAAAGGTTGTTTAGGGCCTAAAAATGGTTGTGGAAGTTCACGACTTGAAAAAATGCCAAAAATAGTAAATTGAGCTACAATTAAGGAAACTAAAAGAAACAATGGCGGGGTTCCAAATGGAATAGGCAGGTGGCCAACAATATCCACCTGGATCAATAAATTAATTGTATATTAAATATTTTCAATACATCTATTTCCACAACAACCAAAACATTAGCATGTTTCACAGATATTTGAATATGTTGACTAACTTTGTCGTGTCATGCCCTACTAAAAGCTAGTATTTGGGAAATGTCTTTTCTTAGCTAACTTGCATGAATTCCATGGTTTTTGTTCTCTCACATATACTATCACATATAATGTTTCATTTCGATCACCAATTAACAAGACAGATAAAAAAGAAAAAAAATGCATGGAAAAACGCTTCATCAAAGAAAGAAAAAAATCATGATCTTATAAAGGTTTTTGTAGCTGAAATTGAAAAAAATTCTCATAAATATGCATTAAATGACAAGAGTTTGAAACTTGTAGATATCATATATAATTAAAACTTAGAGCCAAGGAAAATGGAAAGAGTTTTAAACTTGTAGATATCAATATATAATTAAAACTTGGAGCTAAAGAACTTCAAAGAACATGGTTGAATTATTAAGTAAAGAATGGATGGGATTGGCCATGATAACATGAATGTTTAGAGAAAAAGGTTGTTAATTGGGAGAAACAAATATTCGTTAAACACTAGAAAAAAAAAAACAAAATATTTAAACAAAAAAAACACAATTAAGCATGCAGATATTAAAAAAAATCCAAATAAGAAATACAAAAAACTCTAAAATGAAACAAATAACCCTAAATTAGAAACACCATCAAAAGTCCACATAAGAATTCTAAGCATCAAACTTAAGCTCCTTAGGAAGACATAATAGAATGCATTCAAAGACCCTTTTAGTGCAACTTGAGGAAGATTGAAAAAGACATTGTTTCTCTAAAATAAGACTAGGAGAAAAGCTTTATTAGAAGCTCATGTACAATTTTAAAAACAACAAAAAAAAATATCACTATGGATATAAATTAATGAAAAAAAAATGACATACATGAGTATTGTTGGGCTTCAAAAATGTCATACAAATATCACTCATTACCATACATTTTTTCACCTATGCTTCCATTATATCACTCATTATTCACTACCATGTCAGCTTCATTTTCCCTATTGTTCATCATTAATGGGTCTCATTTATATCTTCCAAATATTATTTATTTTCAAGCATTTTTAAGAGAAATTCTTGGTTAAATATTAGAAATAGTATATTTTACTTCATATATGGAAAGTGGATTGTTTTTGTGACATGTGTAGGTTCCAAGGAAGCTTCCAAGACACCTTTATGTGGCCTTGAATGATCAAATTTCGAATTTTGATAAGATAAGTCTCATGGAGAAGATCACGATCTCATGGAGAAGAACAAGGACAAAAGGGGGGTTATGTGTCTAGATGGTTGAGAGATGTATGGAACTAAAGAGAGATTAGTGGATCATCATTATGAGTTGTTATCTCATCCCATTGTGTAAATAGGAGTACAATCTCCTCCATTTGTAATCTTAGAGTTGGTTTGTACATCATGATGAAGATTTTGAAATAAAGAATCACACTTTGATTTTGTTGCTTCTACATTTGAGTCTCCTTTGAAGTGGTGTGCTTGTGGAGTTATGGAGGGCCCCCATGGTCTCACTTGCATGCTTATTTTAGGTATAATTTAATTTATATTTTTTATTTCATTTCAGCTTTTAAGTTTTTTGTTAGATGTTCTAATATTGGAGGAGATCCTAAAATTCATGTGTTCTTGTAAGAGAACCTTAGGATCTTGACGAATGTTAGATCTAGGTTTGTTTAGTTGTTGGAAGAGATCTTAACGAATGTGTTCTTGTAAGAGAAACATAAGATCTCAAACAATTATTAGATTTAGGTTTGTTTAGTTGTTGGAAGAGATCTTGACGAATGTGTTCTTGTAAGGGAACTTTAAGATCTCGGACAAATTAGGAATCTTTCTAGACCTATAGGTGGCACTTCTAAGTTTACCTTCCCGGTTGACATTAATTGAACTCGATTGACATCATTAATTAGACACCCAACAAATATCCTTATGAATGTGAGTTGATGAAAAAACAAACATAAAATGAGTATCTTTATAGATGTTAATGCATTTTGTGAGAGTGCATGCATTGCTAGCCCTTACATTTCCTAGTGAAAATAGGAATCAATGCTTGATACAAAGTTCATTTTGAAGAAAAAAATTGAGCTTGAACAAAATGATGAAGCATTAAAAGTCACTTGAGGAAGCATTTCACATCCTCCCCCATAATGTCGAAGAAGGTTAGGCATAAATGATAGCAATAGATGTCATAGATGTTGGTAAAAATATGTAGGTACAAGTTGAACATTACTATGATGTCAAGCAACCTAGTAAGAAACACTCTAAAGTGGTTAGCTCCAAGAGATTTGAAAACAAATCAGTACATAATCATGGAAGTAAAGAGTGCACTCATGACACTCTATAAGGCACTAGTTTTCCCAAAATTATAGACGAAAGGTGCAAAGGAAAGTAAAAAAAATGAAATTTATCATTGACAACAACCCTCAATATTAGTTTTGAAAAAACAAGATTATGATAAGCACCCATCTACAAATAAAAAAATCAACCCATATTTAATTTATAATAAATTATATAAATAAATGAATATATTTCCATGGATAGGACGTAAAAGATGACAAACAAATAAAAAGTGTGATTCATATTAAGAAAAAATGCAAATAAATATATTGAAACTAAAATATACTATAATAGAATAAAATGATCATACTTTAATTAAACAAAATAATACTTAAAAAAAACTATTATAAAGTAAAGCAACAAATAATGCTAATATTGTATAATAGCCAAAATATTAATTAGAAAATTATTATAATATTATAATATTTTTCAATTAATTATTTCATATATATATACTAAGCTTTTTTAAATGAAATGTTTATAAACTAGCAAATATGGTGTGCAATCATTCATTTGAATAATAGTGAAATACTCTTTGTAATAATTTTATATAAGATTAAACATAGAACGTTAAATAAGTAAGCAAAATCATTTGCAAAATCATTTTCTAAATAAGAATTTAAGAAATTTTTTATTTTATTTTATTTAAATTTAGTGATATCATTTTTGGTAAGATTGTGAATTTTAATTGTTTAAAATGTGTCTTTGAAATCATAAATAAATTTAGTAATACTCTGGAAAAATTTTAGACATTTAAATTATGTTAGTTATAGAAATGAAACTTACAATTCCAAATAAATTTAATCAAATTTCACATAAAATTCACCAAACTCATAAAATAAACTAATAATCACCAAGAATAAACTCATAAACCAATTTTTTTTATGTTTTTCTCCTTATAAATTTAATGATACGAATTTTAGTAGGATTGTGAATTTTAATTGTTTGAAATGAATTTTTGAATGGTTAAGTGGATTTATCAATACCATGAAAAACCTTTAAACACCCAAATTCTCTAGATTACACAAAAAAAAATTAGATTTCCAAAAAAAATAGAAAATAATTATATAATACCAAACTTACAAACTTAGAAAAAAGAAAGACAAAAACAAAACACTCAAGTTACATAAATCTTAACAGAAACTTTTAAAATCTTCCATTTACTAAGAACAAAGTTAACCATTGAATGTGTTCTTACCGTGCACATTAGATATTATATTTTGCAATTTACATGGGTAGTTTAAGGAGGCTACAATATTTCTATGAAAATAATGGAAATTTCTGCAGGATTTTCAAAAAATCTTGCAGAAATTTTTGGAAATTCATCTTAAAGCTGTCAAGGTTCACTAGTTTTGTTGGATCGAAGGAGCCCATAAAAAATTCAGAAATAGACAGTCTGGAGAAACTAAAATAAACACACATAGACTGGAGAAAATAATCACAGACTTCAATTACATGAAGCCTTGCCTTAGCTTGGTTGGCTTAGGAAAAGGCAAGATTACATATTTATAGCAAAGAAGGAAGATACAAAATATGCATGTGAATTTTATGGTTATACTGTGGAGCCAAAAAATTCAAAGGGCGGTGACAACGTTGGTCGGCTGGGACTACGTGGGCGACAAGGTTAGGTTTGGCGCCGATGTCTGAATGTGGATTTCACATTTAACATTCTCCCACTTGAAGTCGAATGAAGAATCTTAAATCAAATCACACCGAACCCTACCATGCCTCTAAATAACTCATGCTTATTTCTTGGTAGAATCATAGTGAGCATATCAATAGGGTTCTTATCTATATGGATATTTTCCAAAGATAGTTTCCCTTCCTCCAAGACATGTCGGATCCAATGGTACCTTAAGTCAGTGTGCTTGGTTTTTGAGTGAAATGTTGGATTTTTCGCCAGGTGAATGACACTCTGGCTATCACAATGCAACACATACTTGTCCTGCTTTATTCCTACTTCTCCTAGGAATCACTGGATCCACAACATCTCTTTACAAGCCTCTATTGCAACTATGTACTCTGATTTTGTTGAAGAGAGAGCTACTATTATTTGTAGCCTTGACACCCAAGATACAATTGCACTTGCAAATGTGTACAAACAACCTATAGTGGACTTTCTGATGCCGATATCTCCAACCATATATGCATCTGTAAAACCTTCAAGTGTAGTCTCATTATGACCAAAACATAAACAATAATGACTAATGACCTTGAGATACCTGAAAATCCATTTTACTACTTGCCAATGTTGTTTTCCTAGATTGGCAAGGAATCTGCTCACAACTCCCATTGAATATGCAATGTCTAGTCGTGTGCATACCATGGCATCCATCAAGTTGCAAACTGTTGAAGAAGAAGGAATCTTGCTCATTTCTTCCTTCTCCTTTTCATTACTAGGACATAACTCAACACTCAACTTGAAGTGGGCTGCAAGGGGTGTACCAATAGGCCAGTGGAATCCTTCATATTAAACCTGTCAAGCACCTTCTTGATATATTTTTCTTGTGATTTCCACAACCTTTTGTTTTTCCGGTCACTCATGATCCTCATGCTCAATATCTGTTATGTTTCACCCAAATCCTTCATTGCAAACTTGCTTCCCAAATCCTTCTTCAACCTATTGATCATATTCCTATCATGCCCAACAATCAACCTGTCATCCACATATAACAATAATATGAGATATTTTCCTTGATCATACCTCTTGATATAGACAAAATGGTCAGCTTCCAACCTGTGAAAACCATGTTCCAACATGAATGAATCAAATTTATTGTACCATGGTTGAGGTGCCTATTTCAACCCATAGAGGCTCTTCTTCAACGTGCAAACAAGGTCTTCTTTTCCTTTTTCTATGAAGCCTTCTGGCTGCTCCATATAAATTTCTTCCTCTAGTTCCCCATGAATGAAAGAAGTTTTTACATCTAACTAGTCACATTATAAGTCTAAGGCAACAACAAGACCAAGAATGACTCTAATGGATGACATTTTGGCAACAGGTGAGAAAATTTTAGTGAAGTCAATACCTTCCTTTTGGGTGAATCCTTTCACCGCCAACCTTGATCTATACCTATCCTTCTTTTTGTCACCTTCATGCTTAATTATATACACCCATTTGTTTTTTAAAGCCTTTCTATATTTTGGGATATTTACCAACTCCCAAGTTTTATTTCCAACAAAGAGTTCATTTCTTCCTCCATTGCTTTCTTCCATTCTTTACTATGCTCAACTTTACAAGCCTCTTGAAAACAATTAGGCTCAACTTAATCAGTCAATAAGATATATTTTGAAGGTGGATACCTTTGTAAAGGCTTATGAGGCCTAGAAGATCCACGAACCAACTGTGGTTGTGCATTATCAGGTTGAATCTCTTGTAAATATTCCTTCAATATTCCTTCTTCTTGGTGTTCACCACTTTCCCCTTCTTGTCCTTCCTACTCTTGAATTTGCTGCCCATTTTCCTGCATTGGTGGGATGTCTTCATGCTGCTCTTCAAACCTGTCAATAAATTTCTTGACTTCCACCTAACTTTCATTCCTCTTAAACATTTATGACTCATTAAATATAAGATCCTTGCTTCTAATAATTTTATGTTTGACTGGATCCCATAGATGATAACCAAATTATTTATCTGCATATCCCAGGAAAATGCATTTCTTAGATTTATCATCTAGATTAGTTCTATTTTCTTTGGGAATATGTACAAATGCTTCACATCCAAAGATTTTCAAATGAGAATAATTCAACTTCATACCAGTCCAAACTTATTTAGGGATGCCTCCATCTAGGGCTGTAGATGGAGATATATTTATGAGGTAGCAACGTTGTCTTGACAACCTCTGCCCAAAAATTCTTGTCCAAACCAGAATTGGACAACATTATCTTACCCTTTCCATAGTGATATGATTCATTCATTCTACAACACCATTCTATTTGGCACATTCTTCTCATGCTTTATGCCAAACCTGTTACAATATTCTTTGAATGCATTTGAGAAATATTCTCCACCATTATCTGTTCTTAGGCACTTGAGCAATTTCTTAGTCTCTCTTTCAATAGAAACATGAATTTTTTTAAATTTTCAAACAATTCACTTTTAATTTTCATAGGATAGGCCCAAACCTTCCTATATTCATCATCTATAAATGTTACAAAATATGATACTCCTCCTAATACCTTATTGTTAACGGGTCCAAGCACATCTGAGTGTATCAATTATAACACATTTTTATTTCTGTCATGACCACCTATAAGAAATGAAACCCTTCTTTGTCTACCATATATACAATGCTCACAAAGATCAAGATTGTATGATCTCAAACCTGGTAGTAAATTTTTACTAACAAGGATTTTTAAACCCTTCTCACTCATGTGACCGAAGCACTTATGCTACATATATGTTGAATTTCCTTCTTTTGTGACAACAACCAAATTTGATTTCCCTATCATTTTCTTCAATGTATATAATGTTCCTGTCTTGGGTCCTCTAGCCAGGACCAATGCTCCTTTCCTAATTTTCCAGCCTCGTTTTCCAAAGCTTGTGGAATATCCTTCATCATCTCTTTGTCCCATCGATATCAAACTCATGCGCATTTCTGGTACATGCTCGACCTATTCAAACAATATATCTTGGCCATCCTTCATCTTTATCTGGACATATCCCACTCGAACAATATTGAAAAAATGGTTATTCCCCAAATGCACTCTACCATAATCACCAGGATTATATGCAACAAAACTATCTTTGCATGGGGTTACATGGTGAGATGCCCCAAAGTCAAGGATCCAATCAAAGCTACCATTAGATGTATATAAACATGCATCCTCCACTGAAACAATAAAAAACACATCACCATCTGTTACTACAACAATACTCTCACCTTCATTTGTGCTGGATGACTTGTGATTTGTATTGGTCGGTCTTTGATCATTTTTCCGTTTCTTCAATTTTCGACATTCTTTCTTCATGTGCTTGAGTTTGCCACAATGAAAGCAAATGATCCTGACCCTCCTTGATTTCGATTGCCCTTTCAATCTTGATCTCCCTTGTTGGCCTTGATCAATTTTCCTACCACGATCAACGAGAGCTACAACTTCACCTCCCTAGTTTTCCGCAATTGACTTGCGTCACAACTTCTCATTCATTAAATTATTGCTATCATCATTAAAATTCAGGGTCCCTATCGGTGTTGAAGTACTCATAGCCACAATTAAATTTTCCCAGTTGTCTGGCATAGAATACATTAACAAAATAACTCTAATTTCATCATCTAGAGTGATTTTAACAGAGGAAAGCTGGCTTGTAATAATATTGAATTCATTCAAGTGCTCAGCAACTGAAGCACCCTCCATCTTGAGAGTGTAAAGTTTCTTCATCAATAATACTTTGTTTGATGCCATGTTCTTCTAATATAGATCATGGAGCTTCTTCCATAATCCTTTTGTCGTCTTTTCTCTTGACACATTAAAATACATATTCTTTGCTAGATATTGGCGGATTGTCGCAATCACCTTTCTATCTAGCTTATTCCATTCCTCATCTGTCATTGATGAGAGTATCTTTGTTACACCCTCAATCAGAAAATACTAATATTTTAAAATCACTATATCCTTCATCAATGATTTCCATAGGACAAAATTAACCCTGCTCAACTTTTCCATATCATTAACTACTATCTCCATTCTCAATAATTTCACACAAAAAAAATAAAACTTCACCTATAAATAAAACTTATTACATCAAAATAATATTCTTTAAAGAAATTCACCACAAATAATGACCTTTTCCCTCATGCATTTTTAACAAAATTAACCATTATTATAAAAGCATTTTTAACAAAATTAAAAATTATTATAAAATATATTATATATGTTTCATATGAAACATATATAATATATATTTATAAAACATGTTTTATATGGCATTAAACCTCATTACTGTATACCATAACACTGCAAAAAAACCACCTTGACCATAAATTGATAAGCGCTCAGGCCTCTTAAGAAGATGAAGGACTCACTTCATTGGCTCTATGCATCCATAGTTTGCACGCAACGTCAGACTCACGTGGACAACTACAATTCTCCCACTGTTAGGAGTATTTGCCAGCATCGAGTCTGCCAAATATGATCACGCACACTCGACCTGTCAGTGCAATGGGAGTTGAGGCCACCTAAAGCAATCCTGCCCTCTACGCCAACCACAACGATGTAGAACACCAAGCTCGGCACTCTGTTCGGCCAGTTCACACCATTTCTGGCACAGTGCAACAACTTTCCATACAGAGAGACCTGCGTCACAAATCCCATAACACATTCAGAAACAAACAGACTAGAGAAACTGAAATAAACACAAATAGATTGGAGAAAATAATCACAAACTTATATTATAGGAAGCCTTGGCTTTCTTGGCTTAGGAAAAGACAAGATTACATATTTACATCAAAGAAGGAAGATCTAGAATATGCATGTGAATTTTATTGTGGTAGGGTAGAGCCAAAAAATTCAAAGGGATGATGTTGGTCAGCTGGGACTGTGTGGGGCTAGGTTAAATTCATCTTAGGCATCTGAATGAGACTTTCACATTTAATAATTTTGACTAACCAAAAAATTCTTAATGATGCTAATAAATTTCCCCTATAAAAAAAAATCAATTTTTTAATTTTTTTAATTTTTTTTAACAAGATTCATAGTAGAATTTCACTGTTCTGCCAAAAGGATAACATCTATAGAAAACACCATTTACATCTGACCAATGTATTCATTTAGTCGCTGCATCATCCCAAAAGATGATACCAACAATATGGGTTATAGGGATTTTCCGTTCTAGATCGAAGCCTAAAACAATAGGGATTGTGAGGTTTTGATCCAAAAAATAGAAGACGTTGTTCCTCCTGAGCTATGAGCCTGTTCTCTCCAATAATATCATTGATTTATGAAAAATGAACAACTATGGTGCAGATATGTGTTGGAATTACTGCCAACCACCACCATGAATAAGGAGTGGCAGCAACCCCGACTTCAGTAAACTTTTGTGCAGGAAGGACAAGCACCAAGCTTCAAATCCGAAGGCATTTTTCATGAAATCCAATCAAAAAATCAAAACAGAGGACCCGAGCCCCGTCCGCGTTTAATTTCCATTTTTCGCGTTGATTTACCATGCCCGTACTTCACCGACCACAAATTTTATATTTTACCCTTTAAACCTTCGCCAAACTTAAATGTCCATCGATGCAATATCGGTAGGACCCACAACCTTACCTCATTGCAAACTGTGAAATCCTTTGCATTCCACCTATTCCTTTGTTTTATGCATTTTTCACTTACCGTGCTTTTCCGCATCATTGCCCACACTTCGCAATTCTTAGCGATTAACTTTAAGCCTTCACAAAATGTTATTTCTCTGCCAATGTGATCTGGCGGGACTCACAAATCTCACTACACTTCGCAACTCCATCCACTTACCTTTTTAACGCCCGCAGCCCACACTTCACAAGTTATATTTGTTAACTTTAAAGCTGTTTGCAAGTTATTTTGTTTTTTTTGCGATGCAACCGCAAAGGGGCACATGTCAAGCTCATGAGGGTAGCGCAAAGCACACATCGCAAAGCTCAGGAGTTAACAGATAAGTGCCTGTAGGATAAGATGTTTACATTGTGATGCAATGTGCCACATCACATCACATATCGCAAGACTTAAAGTTTTCCCATGTTAGTGGCAGTTAAAAGTTAAAATCACCGATGAGCGATTTGCGATGGAGGCGCTAGACGCGATGTGTTTTCAAAGTCGGAACCATTAAAATTATAGGTCCTCCATTTTGTGTTCTTTGTATGCTGTGTCATGTATAAAAAAAAAACCAGAGATGAAGGACATTTTGATGTTACCTGTCGATTCTTGCACTGAATTGCATTAAAACGCAGGCTTTGACCATTTTGTATAAATCTGTGTAATTTATCATATGTTTTAGAGTGATGGAATGAATCGAATTTCAGAGAAGAGTTGAATATATTTCAAAATAATTCCTCTTCTGTGTTATTTTGTTGTCTGTGAATTGTTCGACTATTATTTCCGCAATATTTTGCATTCTCTGTGTTGTGGGGGAACGTATCTCCCTCTGTTTGTTGGATTCAGAATTTTCAAGATGGTATCAGAGCAGTTCTAGGCTCTTAGTGAAATAAAGTTTTCTTTATTGAAGAATCTGAAAGCTTGTTTGCAGAAGTTGATTCTCCAGTAGTGAGAAGGCTTTGCTTTACATAGTCAAGATGGCAGCAGCAGGCACAAGCCTAACTAATCTCCAACTACAATAGTTCAATGGGAAAAATTATGATTATTTGGGTATTACAATGTAGGCCCTGTTCTCCTCACAAGATATTTGGGAGCTAGTGGAAACTTCTTTCCAAGAACCAACAGATGCAGCAGCATACAAAGCTTTGACACAAGCACAAAGAGATTTTTTGAGAGAAAATAAGAAGGACTCCAAAGCCCTCTTCTATATTTTCCAAGCAGTACATGAGAGTATTTTCCCAAGGATTGCAACAGAAACAAGGTCTAAGGAGGCATGGGATACCCTCTAGACAACCTATCAAGTCATGGCAAAGGTGAAGACAACAAAAATTCAAATGCTGAGAAGAGATTTTGAAACTCTCTGTATGAAAGAGTCTGATAACATAGACTCATTCTTCACACATGTGATTGGGTTGCTTACCCAAATTAGGTCTCATGGAGAGACACTTGAAGAAAGGAGAATAGTGGAGAAAGTCTTAAGAAGTATACCATCAAGGTTTGATGCCATAGTAGTGGCCATAGAAGAGACAAAGGATCTCTCATAGTTTTCAGTGGATGAGCATCATGCATCACTCATGTCTCATGAGCATAGAATGAACAGAGCAGCAAACTCCTCATTGGACCATGCATTTAAGACATAAATGTCTTTTCTTCCAGGTAGAGGTTGTAAATTTTTTTAATACAATTATGTATTTCCAGATTCTCCTGATCTAACAATTATATGCCACTGTTAAATACATAATCCTTCTACTTAAAGTCTTGCAGAAATTTAATCGCCAATTGCAAAAACATGAAGAAAGATCAATCACACATAACATAGATGTTTTTACAGGGAAAGCATAAAGTTAAAAACCCCACTATCATATATTATATATCATGGCTCATGAAAAAATCTCATGCAAAACTCTAATCCAAGAGCTCTCAGTACAATGTACAATTGTCTCACACTGTCATACAAAAATTGGCATAAACATGCACCAATTTACTACCTCTTGATAGCCTGCCTCCACTGCGCTATCCCTACTGATGAAGATCCCTGAATTAATTTGATCTTTCCTTGCCTTGACTACGCAATCACCATTGGCATCTCCAATGTGTGTTTGGTTGCACTTGTTCACCCAATATAGTCACGAATGATAGTCAAACAGACCCTTTCACCTACCTCTCAACTAGGTCTCCACTGGATCTGACATGCATGTAGTTAACATTAGTATTTATTCAGTTGCATGTGAGACCACTGCTTGTCACTAATCTCTCACTAGTGTATCTTTAGTTACAACTAGTTACAACTATCACAACTGATTTTAACTCACTGAACTGAGTTAAAATAAATAACAACTCACATAACTACACATCCAACTCTGTTACAACTTTGTATCACTCAGTTACAGTGAACTCCACTCTGCATGTCCCACCAACCAACCTTAGAACTCGTAATTCCTTCAGTCAACTGGTTTTCCACATCAGTTAATTGAAATCAAGTGCTTCAAGAGAATATATTATTATTTATTGTCTAATTATTATTAAGGGCTAATAATAATTGACATGCGATCTATTTTTAGACATGCGATCTATAAATAGACTTCGCCCATGCATCTAAAAATAGAATCTCATCTATAAATATAATTGCTCAACCATCTATAAATAGACTCCCACTATAAATAGAATATGCTCAACATTCTAAAAATAGACATACACCTAAAAATATCCTACGGGCCCCACCTAGTGTAGGTGCTTAATTTTCACTAGGATCATCACCTTGTTGAATCTCAACATTCCCTCTCAACAAGAAAGGGATTATCATTCACCCAAATTCTGTCTCTATGGTATTCGAATCTTCTCCTAGTGAGCGCCTTTGTCAAAATATCTGCATCCTAATCTTCCGTAGGAATGTACTGAAGCAACGTGATCGTTCGCTGCACACAATCTCTGATATGATGATACCAGATATCTATATTCTTAGATCTATCATGAAGCACAAAATTAATCGAGAGTTTGATGGAACTTTGATTATCACAATGAATCACTGTAGGATCTAAAAGAGAATCGAACAAACCGACTAGGATCTTCCTCATCCAGATAGCATCACATGCAGCTTGAATTGCTACCATGTATTTCGCTTCCGTTGAACTGAGTGCCACAGATCTCTGTTTCCTGCTATACCAAGAAACAGTTGTAGATCTGATACTGAAAACCCCTCCTGATGTGCTCTTTCTGTCTGTTGGGCTGCCTGTCCAATCTGCATCCATGAAGACATGCAAATTCACCTCATCTATCTGTCTGTACCATAAGCCATACTTAGATGTTCCCCTGAGATATCTCAGGACATGCTTGCCTGCCTTCCAAAAGAGCTTGGTAGGCTTAACCATCGCTTAACTAAGCTAGTTCACCGCATAACATATGTCTGGTCTTTAGTTAACTAAATACATGAGCAAACCCACCAACTGTCGATAAATAGTAGCATCCACTACCTCTCCAGATGTAGCATCCTCTTTCCTCCAGTTTCCTGGAAGAGGAGTATCCATGGGTTTGCAGCCCTCCATGTGAAACTTACCGAGTATCTCCCTTGCATTCTTGCCTTGAGACACAAAAATTTCACCTTCTCACTACCATATTTCCAATCCAAGGAAATAGTGAAGGAGGCCCATATCCTTCATCTCAAACTCCTTTGCAAGGTCCTCCTTGCATGAGTGTATCAACGACTTATCACCAGTCAGTATTAAATCATCAACATAAAGAAAAATGATTAAAAGCTTACCTTCCACCATAATCTGGTATAGGTTTGCATCCGTCTCACTCATGGTGAAGCCAAGTCCAGTGAAATAGCTATCGATATGAGTGTACCAAGCACATGGTGCTTGCTTCAGCCCATACAATGCTCTTTTGAGTCTGCACACATGCGACTCGCTGCTGAAGATTTCAAATCCTTCAAGTTTCTCAATGTACACTTCTTCCTCAATGACCCCATTAAGGAATGCAACCTTCACATCCATCTGATGAATGTGCCAACCCATCTACGCTGAGAGAGCAAGGATGGTCATTGGTCCTTATGGAAGAATACCATGCGGCAGGTGCAAAGTTTTCTTCATAATCAATCCCCTAAATCTGTGAGAAGCCTCGAGCCACAAATCTTGCCTTATAATTCTCAACACTTCCATTAGCAGCTTGCTTTACCTTGTAGATCCATCTTGAACCTACCACTGATTTATCAACCGGCCTTGGAACAATTTCCCAAGCACTGTTTCTGACAATGGAGTCATACTCCTCCACTATTGCATCTACCCATGTGGGCTCCTGAATTGATTCCTGAAAGGAAGATAGCACAGTCACAATACATTTTCTCATGAGAGACATGTATCCAGTGAATTGGTCAGGAGTCTTTCTCTGTCTGCGCTGTGAAGTAGGGAATCCTACATTCTGTGCCGCATCAAGCTTCAGCCTCTCAGCTTTTGTGGTATGCCTTCTACCAGTTCTGATGTTTGACTCTGCATGAGTGGACTCCTCCACTCCATGAACCTCCTCCTGTGGCTGATCCAGATGTAGAGACTCATATTTGGGAACCAAAAGTTCCTCCTCTGCATGCAAGTCTAGCTTCCTCTCAAGTGACAAATTCATGGCTTTCTCCTCATTGAATTTTATATCCCGTCGCACCACAATCATTAGACTGTTTGGAAAATACACACAATAATTATGGGGTGTTTCTGTGTACCCCAAAAATATCCCAACTTCAGAAATTGGCTCTAGCTTCTTCCTGGCATTCTTGGTCACATGCGCATAAACATATGAGCCAAAAATCTTAAAGTGAGAAACATCCAGTTTCTTACCAGTAAAATCTTCTTCAGGTGTACTCATTCCAAGTACTCTATGAGGACAACGGTTTTGCACATAAACAATATTTTTGCATGCTTCTGCCCATAAGTGCATTGGTAGGCCCTGATCATGTAGCATAGCTCGTGCAACACCCATGATCATTTTGTTCTTCCTCTCCGCGACCCCATTCTACTATGGGTTATGAGGTGCTATGAGTTCTCTTTGAATTCCTTCTTTTCTATAGAAGTATTTGAATTCATTTGATATATATTCACCACCATTATCGCTCCACAGAGCCTTCACTTGCTTTCCTGACTCTTTCTCCACCAATGCTTTAAACTCACAAAAATTTGAGAATGTTTGATCTTTCTTCTGCATGAAGAAGATACAACATCTATGAGAATAGTCATAAAAAAAAATAACATAATACATGTGTTTTTTTGTTGAAGCAACCGAGAATGGTCCACACACGTCTGTGTGAACTCTCTCCAGGATTACTGAAGCACGATTCTCCTTTTCATGAAAGGTGTTCTTCAAAAACTTACCCATATTACATCCCATGCACTGATCTATCTGCGCAAGTGCACCCTTAGGAAGTCCAGTAGAAATCTGCTGCAAAATCTTCAGGGTGCCATGGTGAAGATGGCCCAATTTCTTGTGCCATAATTCGCCCTCATCCCGGCTCACCATTTCTTTTTCTTTTCCCACCATTGCAGCGCAGCCAACTACCTCCAGCTTGTAGAGATCCTTGGCTTGAATCCCTATCCTCATGGTTTGAACCATTGTATTATGTCACAGGAAAGATTTTCTATCGCTAAAAACAACATCATAACCTCTTTCCTCCAACATCACGACTGAGACCAAGTTTTTATTCAGACTTGGAGCATGCATAACATATTGCAATAGAAATGGTTTACCTGAATCCCTCTCAAAATTAATGGTACCAATGTCGGTCGCACTGTATCGTCCATCGTCGCCCATGTCTATATGCATTTGGAGATCTTTTTCCTCCAAGTCACTGAAAAGCTCCTTATCTCTCGTCATGTGGAAGGAAGAACCACTATCAAGATACCACACCGATCCCATTGCACTTGAAACCAAGCATGCGATCAAAGAGAAATAAAGTTCAAATTGCGAGGAAAGGGCCTCACCAGCTGCATCTACAGTAGCCTTCTTGTCCTTCTTTTTCTGTGGACAGTTAGTGGTGAGATGCCCATGTTCATGACTATGAAAACACTTCACCTTGGACAAATCCCGCTTCTTGCCTTTAGCCTTGGATTTTGAGTGGAATTTATTCCCCTTCCCTTTCCTTGCTTTGGCAGGAAAAGCACAATCCTCTCCATCATCATGCTTTGATGAAGAGCCATCCCTAGTGTTCCGCCTGAACTCCTCCTGCACTAGATCCGACCAAAGTCGTTCCCAATCCAGCAGTTTTTCTCGCCCGTTGACAAAGTCTTGATAACTGTGCCAGCTCTTAGGAAGTCCCAAGAGAGCCAAACTCACCAAATCATCATTAGAAACCGTGATTCCCACACTCCCTAGTTCATCCCGACATTGGACAAACTTTGTGAGATACTTAGGAATATTGTCGCCCTTCTCCATTTTGATCTTTCTGAGTTTATCCTTCAGCACCAATTTCCTATGGTCACTGCTGCTTTGGAAAATATCCGTCAAAGCCTTCCACATTGAAAATGGAGTGGCTTTCCCATGAATGCTTGAGATAATATGGTCTCTCACACCTTCCAACAGAATCCTTCTCGTCTTTGCTACTTTCTTTTGCCAGGCATCAAGTAATGCAACATCATTTGAAGTGGGCTTAGGAACATCACTGTCGATAAATTCCTTCAAGGCATTATCTTCAAGCACCGCCTCCATCCTATCCTTCCATACAATGTAGTTTGAGTTGCCATTGAGTGCATATTCTAACCCCAAACCATTGACGCCATTTCGATGTTTACTCAATTGTCGCACCAAGAAATTCTTGCAGCAAATTCAAATTTTTTCCACCAACAAACTCGGCTACTGCTTCAATATTGCAATATTCTTTGCTCCGATACCATGTAGAAATTTTTAATACAATTATGTAGTGCTAGATTCTCCTGATCTAACAATTATATTCCATTGTTAAATAAACAATCCTTCTACTTAAATTCTTGCGGAAATTTAATCACCAATTGCAAACACATGAAGAAAGATCAATCACACATAACACAGATATTTTTACAGGGAAAGCATAAAGCTAAAAACCCC
The DNA here is from genome assembly GCA_034641835.2 of Pinus albicaulis. Lineage (NCBI taxonomy): Eukaryota > Viridiplantae > Streptophyta > Pinopsida > Pinales > Pinaceae > Pinus > Pinus albicaulis. The sequence continues at coordinate 1,498,324,051 of CM076578.1, read as the reverse complement.
ACTATCAAATATTATGTATATATCATGGATCATGAAACAATATCATACAAAAATCTAATCCAAGAGCTCTCAGTACAATATACAATCGTCTCACACTGTCATACAAAAGTTGGCATAAATATGCACCAATTTACTGCCTCTTGACAACCTTCCTCCACTATGCAATCCCTCCTAATGAAGATCCCTAAATGAATTCGATCTTGCCTTTCTTTGACTGTGCAATCCTCATTGGCATCTCCAATGTGTGTTTGGTTGCACTTGTGCACCCACTATAGTCACAATTGATAGTCAAACATACCCTTTCACCTATCTCTCAACTGGGTCTCCACTGGATCTCACATGCATGTAGTTAACAATAGTATTTTTTTAGTTGCATGTGAGACCACTGCTTGTGAATTAATTAAATAATTAATTCACTGATCTATCACTAGTGTATCTTTAGTTACAACTAGTTACAACTAGCAAAACCGAGTTTAACTCACTTAACCGAGTTAAACTAAATAACAACTCACATAACTACACATCCAACTCTGTTACAACTTTGTATCACTTATTTACAATGAAGTCCACTCTGCATGTCCCACAAACCAACCTTAGAGCTCGTAATTCCTTTAGTCAACTGGTTTGCCACATCAGTTAACTGAAATCAAGTGCTTCAAGAGAATAGATTATTATTTATTGTCTAATTATTATTAAGGGCTAATAATAATTGAAATGCGATCTATAAATAGACTTCGCCCATGCATCTAAAAATAGAATCTCATCTATAAACAGAATTTGCTCAACCATCTATAGATAGACTCCCACTATAAATATAATATGCTCAACATTCTAAAAATAGACATATATCTCAAAATAGCCTATAGGCCCCACTGAGTGTAGGTGCTTAATTTTCACTAGGATCATCATCTTGTTGAATCTCAACAGAGCTTGAGGAAGATCAAACCACCGAGGAAGAGGAAGAAGACCACACAGAGGTGGAAGAATCAGCCCTGTAAACACAAGTGGAAGGGGCAACAATAAAAATCCAAGCCAAGGCTCAAGCCAGAATCAAGCACAAGGATAGAGGTATGATAAATCTCAAGTCCAATGTAATTATTTCAAAAAGTATGGTCATTATGCAAATGAATGTAGAAAGAAGCAAAATGAGGTGGGTAGTAAACCTAGTGTAAATTTTACAAAAGAAAATTAGAACCAAGGAGATGTGCTTTTAAATAGTAATGTAGCACAAGAAAAACAAGAAGATGTATGGTTCTTAGATTAAGGATGTAGTAACCATATGACTGGAAACATAGCAATGTTTGAAAATCTAGATGAGAGTGTAAAATATGAAGTAACAACAGGGACTGATAGCAAGGTATCTGTCACGGGGAAAGGAAGAGTGAACATGCTAACAAAGAAGGGATAGAAGAAGTTTGTGCCAAATGTCTATTATGTACCTGGCTTGAAATGTAACCTTCTAAGCATTTGACAGCTCATGAATAAGGGCTACAATGTGTTTTCTAAAAATTATGTGTGCACAATCATGGATATACCTCCAAGTAGATAGGTCATTGCAAAAGTTCATATGACAAGAAATAGGATATTTCCTCTTAGGATCAGATCCGAATTGAAGGAAGGAGGTGTTGTAGCAGAAGTCACACAAGAAGTCTTTCAAGAAGAAGTGAAAGATGAGAACTGGTTATGGCATTTGAGATTTTGACATCTCAATTTTGGAGGTTTGAATTTGTTGCACAAAAAAGGCATGGTAAAGGGATTACCACTCATATAGAAACCAGACAGCCTATGTGAAGGCTGCATCTTGGGAAAACAACACAGAGAATCATTTCCAGCAAGAAAGAGTATAAGGGCAAAGGCACCTTTGGAAATTTTCCACTCAGATTTATGTGGACCAATGCAAACATCATCATTAGCTGGCAGTCACTATATGTTGACATTTATAGATGATTACACAAGGAAGACATGGGTCTATTTCCTAAAACAAAAGAGTGAAGTGTTTGCACAGTTCTACCAATTCAAAGCTCTTTTGAGAAGCAAAGTGGACACTACATAAAAGTGTTAAGAACTGACAGAGGTGGAGAATATATCTCCAAAGACTTCCTACGTTTTTGTAGGGAGGATGGGATTCAAAAGCAGTTTACCACAAGGTATACACCTCAGCAAAATGGTGTAGCAGAAGGAAATAATAGAACCATCATGGACATGGTAAGAAGTATGTTGAAGGTAAATAATTTACATAATGAGTATTGGGAAGAAGTTGTAAATTATACAGCTTTCATTTTAAATAGATGTCCAACCAAAGCTATTATGAACAGAGTTCCAGAAGAAGCATGGAGTGGAACAAAGCAAGTTGTCACTCACATGAGAGTTTTTGGATGTGTGGCATATGCACATGTCCCAAATCAGTTAAGGAAGAAGTTGGACAACAAGGGGGAGAAGTGTATATTTTTTGGATATAGTGATGAATCTAAGGCTTACAAGCTCTATAATCCATCAACCAAGAAAGTAATAATCACCAGGGATTTTCAGTTCATTGAAGAAGAATATTGGGATGGAAATTTAGAGAAGACTGTAAATGTGAAGACATGTCTTTCACATGAAGACAAAGAGGAATTGATTGCAGAAAATAATGCCTCAATGGTGGCTCCTCCTCCGCCTACACAAGATCAACAAAGAAAATCACAAGCAAGCAATAGGGCAACAGTGAAAAACCAAGGAAGTGCTTCTCCAAGCACACCACAGGGATCAACAACTCCCTCGAGTTCAAGTTCAACTCCAAGCACATCTTCAACAAATACAAGAAGACCAAAACTCAGAAATTTAAGTGAAATTTATCAGCAAGAAGAAGTAAATAGTAATGTTGGTTTGAATTCTTTATTTGCTTTATTTTGTCATGTTGATGACCCAATCCATTTTGAAGATGCAATCAAAGAAGAAAAATGGATTGAAGCAATGAATGAAGAGATAGGAGCAATATAAAAGAATGACACATGGGAGTTAGTGGACCTCCCACAAGGAAAAGAAGTTATTGGAGTGAAATGGGTCTATAAGACCAAGAGCAACAATGAAGGCAAGATAGAAAGACACAGGAAAGAATTGTTGTCAAAGGCTACAAACAACAACAAGGAAGAGACTATGAGGAAACCTTTGCACCTGTTGCAAGGATGGAGACAGTGTAGACAATGTTTTCAATAGCAGCACAACAAAAATGGAAAGTTTATCAAATGGATGTGAAATCAACATTCTTGAATGGAGTGTTGAAAGAGGAGGTGTATGTTGAACAACATCCTGGCTATGAAATAGAAGGCCAAGAACACAAAGTGTGTAAGTTGAAGAAAGTTCTTTATGGGTTGAAGCAAGCACTAAGAGCACGGTACAACAAGATTGATGCTTACCTGGTGGACAATGGGTTTGAAAAGTGTGATGGTGAACCCACACTCTACATCAAAGAAAATTACGGTAAAATTATTATTTTTGTTTTGTATGTAGATGATTTAATATTTACGTGCAATGATGTTTCTCTCATTGCTGATTTTAAAGCAGTCATGAAAAGTGAATTTGAAATGACTGACTTGGGTTTGTTGAGATATTTTTTGGGCATAGAAGTGAAGCAAACATAAAAGTGGATTTTTATCTCCCAAGCAAAGTATGTTGAATAATTTTTAAAGAGGTTCAATATGTAGAACATCAAGCCATCATCAACTCCAATCGTCATGGGGTTGGAATTGAGCAAGGAAGATTGCACCAAGAATGTCAATTTGACATTGTACAAGAGAATGGTTGGTAGTGTAATGTATTTGACTGCAACTAGTCCTGATATAATGTATGAAGTAAGCTTGATATCTAGATTCATGGAGACACCAAAAGAGACACATTGACAAGCAGGCAAGAGAATTTTAAGGTATGTAAATGGAACAAAGGAGTATGGTTTTCTATACTTCGAAACTGATAATTGTAAGCTGATTGGTTACATTGACAGTGATTGGGCTGGAAGTGTAGATGACAGAAAGAGTACATCAAGTTATGTTTTTCATTTGGGATTGGGAGCCATTTCATGGGCTTCCAAGAAATAACCAATAGTTTCATTATCAACAGCAGAAGCTGAATATGTGGCAACAACAACAACAGCAGCATGCTAAGTAGTTTGGATGAGAAGGATGATGAGGGATTTATGTCATGAGCAAGAAAAGGAACCACAATTTTTTGTGATAACAACTCAGCAATTGCCTTGTTAAAGGATTATGTTTTCCACAAGAGAACAAAGCATATTGATGCCAAATTCCATTTCATAAGAGAATTAGTTAACAATGGTGAAATTGTTTTGCAGCATTGTAGGTCAGAGGAATAGTTTGTTGATATCCTCACAAAGCCATTGGGAAGAAGAGTTTTGTTTATCTCAGACATTTCTGGGAATGGTTGAAGGCGACAATTGTGATTAAGGGGGAGTGTTGGAAGTAATCCCAACCACCACCATGAATAAGGAGTGGAAGGAGCCCATGCTTCAATAAATTTTTGTGCGAGAAGGACAAGCAGCATGCCTCAAACCTGAAGGTGTTTTTCATGAAATCCACGCAAAAAATCAGAATAGAGTACCCAAGCCCTATCTGCGTTTAATTTCCATTTTCTCCGTTGACTTACCGTGCCTGCACTTTTCCACCTGTAACTTTTATGTTTTACCCTTTAAGCCTTCTCCAAACTTAAATGCCCGCCAAGGCGATATCGGCGGGACCCATAACCTTATCTCATTGTAAACTGTGAAATCCTTTACATTCTGCCTATTCCTTTGTTTTATGCATTTCACACTTACCGTGCTTTTCCACGTCGCCGCCCGCACTTCGCAATTATTAGTGATTAACTTTAAGCCTTCACCAAATGTTATTTCTCCACCGATGCGATGTAGTGGGACCCACAAATCTCACCAAACTTCGCAAATCTATCCACTTACCTTTTTAGTGCCTGCACGCCGCACTTCACAAGTTATAAGTTTTAACTTTAAAGCCGCCCACAAGTTATTTTGTTCTATTTTCGATGCGATCGCAAAGCGAAACGTGTCAAGCTCAGGAGGGTAGCACAAAACACACATTGCAACGCTCAGGAGTTAACAGATAAGTGCCCATAGGATAAGATGTTTAAATTGTGTTGTGATGTTCCATGTCACATTTCATGTTGCAAGTCTTAAAGTTTTCCCATGTTTGCGCCAGTTAAAAGTGAAAATCGCCGATGAGTGATTTGTGATGGAGGCACCGGATGCGATGTGTTTTAAAAGCAGGAACCAATAAAATTACAGGTCCACCATTTTGTGTTCTTTGTACGCTGTGTTTTGTATAAAAAACAAAACAAAGATAAAGGACGTGTTGATGTTACCCGTCCATTCCTGCATTGAATTTCATTAAAATATAGGCTTCAACAATTTTGTATAAATCTGTGTAATTTATCATATGTTTTAGAGTGATGGAATGAATCAAATTTAAGAGAAGAGTTGAATATTTCAAAATAATTCCTCTTCTACATTATTTTGCTGTGTGTGAATTGTTTGACTGTTATTTCTGCAATATTTTGCATTCTCTGTGTTGTGGGGGAACACATCTCCCTCTGTTTGTTGTATTCAAAATTTTCAACAATCTGATGCCTATGCAGAGGACGAGGAACTCGAACCAAGAGAAGAATCGAGCAACAAAGGGCCACAACAGAGGTGACAATCTCAATGAGTAGGGATGAGCTCTACTTGTAGGAAAAATCACCGAATAAAGCATGTAATAAAATTACAAATGGATATGCATTGGTTCATAAGATCGCTATGACTCCAAAAAGAGAGGAAGTCATGATTGAAGAGGTGATAAAGTGCCGCTAACAAAAGAGAAGATCAGAAATCATTATGAGGTGTGAGAAAGGCTAAGGTCTTGAGGGGCAGTACAATGCACAAGAGACGAGCAACAAAAACAATTCATGAGAAACTTGGGTTAGACAACATCATAAAGGAAAAACAATATGTGCTTACAAACCTCCGCTACAAGTCCTGCAACTCTCAAATCTGAAACATCTAGGTTGATTGTTTGGCCGCAGTCAAAGATACATCATCGAGGCTATCTATATATCTTGTGTTATCCATTCATTGATATCTTGTATTATCTATTCATTAATGCACTGAGTAATATATATGATCAGTTGAATTTTATATAAATAATTATACTAAGTAAATATAAAATTCAAGAGTATATGCAATTTTATATAAATAATTATACTAAATAAATATAAAATCCAAAATACAATAAGTAACATTTATTACTCGAATTTTATATAAATAATTATATTAAATAAATATAAAATCCAACTGATACTGCCCTGCATATTAGTGAAAAGACGAGAAAATATTGGTTTATCACGACGACAACCTTCAAGCCCGGACTCCATTGAAACACGCAACAGAGCAATGGGGCGAATAAGGCAGGGGATTTTGACTTTAAAAAACAAAAAACGGTTGTTAAGTATGGTTGTACATAGATCAGAAATGTCTTGCAAGTCTGTCACTGAAAAAGTAGATCTATCACCAAAAAAGAAGATCTACATCCCTGTCCAGAGAGCTAGAGCTTGACCTCAATTTTCTAGGAAACTATCGATAATTTCGGGTTATCATTGCAGAATGGGTCTAAGGGATGTCAAAAGGAGAGCCACATATCTCCACATCAAGGAAACAGTGGTGCAGTGGTGCTATCTGAGAATGAAGGCCCAGGCTGGAGGTAAACGAAATCTAAAATCCAAACTAGCCATTAGAGTTGAGTCATCAAGTTTAGGGAGCGGAGTAAATGGACCTGAATAAACGAACTCAAGAAAAGAGGAAAGAGAGAAACCATTTCCAATCCTTTGCAAAGATCCAAGTTAAAATCTGAATTAAAAAATATTGAAATTATATTTTTTAATTCACATGTTATTAAGACTTTTTTTTTATTAAGATTTATTTATTTAGTATTGAATGTGATTTTGAATGTCTAAATAGATTTAATTTTTTGAAAACATAATTAAAGCATTAGGATGAGGCAAGGTTAGCAATTCAAACCTGATTCTAACCAAACCTCTCCAAATTTTTTTAAAAATAATTATACATTAATCCAACAATTAATTTTTAGCTTGTCTGGGTAGATTGTTAAATAAAATTTGAAAAAAATTGTTATTTTAAATATGAAAAATTTCTTTAAAAAAATTACTGCTATGAGATTGCATTACAAAATTGTTTGAATGAGATTATAAAACTATTATTAATAAAGATATTCATTATTATAAAGTGAGATTTTAACTCAATGATCATTATACATAACAATAATGTCTCAAAGATAATATGTAGCTCGCAGAAGAATAGAAGATCATTGTAAAGAGAAACAAAGTTCATGTCTAGTTACAAGTTGTAACTAGCTTTCCATCTTTCTCTTCCAAGGGTTCTCTGATCATGTTTTGAAGTTTACAACTTCTATTTCTTCTCTATGATACTTGGATTGTGTTTTTCATGCACTTTTCTGGTTTTACACTGCACCTATAATTGCTATATATTTTCCCCTCACTACCAATACTAATTCTATGTCAATAGATACCATTGCAAGGCTTCAAGTTCTCCACCCTTTTTCCTAGAAAGTACGCTTCCCACATCACATTTCCATGATCCCTTTTAAATGCTTGAAAATCAAATCCCCATGTGAAAAGATGGGATCCTCTTAGATCTTGCATTTGATTTCCAAGTCACAAGGAAACACACTCTCTTGAACATCCCACCCTGACAATGACACAGTCGGTGGTAAACAACCACCACCCATTGGGCATTGTATAAGCCCCTAGACCAGCGTGATGAGCTATCAACGCAAAACAATGGGTAACAGTAGAGTTCTCTCTTTTCCTACGATTATGGATAACGATATTCTTTCCCACTCCTCTCATTCCAATTAAAACGACTATAACTCCAAGGCTCTTGCGATGTCCATGAAAATACATGTTATGGAGTAAAATAATTGGCAGTCCATGAGGCTGATCCTCGATTCTTTAATCCTCCCTCTGGATTTAGAGAGAGCGCGTGGAACAAAGCTTGTACCATGTTTCCTTTCCTTTTCTTTTTCTTTCTGTTCCCGCTCGCCTCTTCCTCTCCTTACCTCTCTGCCTCTACTTATGCTATCCACTATAATGTAATGCAACTTTAGCCCTTGTCATGCCGAATGAATAACCTGATCTCTTATCTTTAGATGGAATAACTTTACCTTTAGGTTTTACAGGGTAGTTAGACTGAACTTTCACGAACTTTGATTCTCTCGAAGAGTAGGTGGGGTTTCAAACTCCCCGTGTTAGGTTCTGGGTGTATAATTCACATGTGAGTGTAGAATTGGTTTATTGGAGGCGGGGCTCAAATTAGGGTTAGACTAATTTCACCTAGATTTTCATATAAATCCAAATCCATAATTAAATAAAATTACTTAAAATTAATTTAAAATAAACATAAAACGTAATTATGTTTTAAATTTTATATAATTGAAATTTACAATCAAATTAAATTAAATTAAATTAAAAATAATTATGAATTGAGTTGAAAGATAATCATAGCAAAATAGAGTTTTCTCTACTCCATTCATGTGAGACAAGTCTAAGTCTCTATATGTTTTTGATTTTTTTGGAATTTTAGTTGTAATATAACTAGAATTTCTTATGATTTTAAATCTCACAAATTAAATATTTAAAATTCATATAAAGATTATATTTATTTAAAAATTTTAAAATACTTTTCAAACTATTTAAATTATTAATATTAAAATTAAAAAAAAAACTAATTTATAATATATATTAATTTAGCGTTTAATAAATTATAAAAAAATATCCTTTTAGGAAATTAAAAAAAAATAACTTTTATAATTTGTAATTAAAATCAATTATTTATTTATTCCATTTACCATCATAGTAATCACCCTTACATATATTTTCCCATAGAAAGTAAAACACGTTATAAAAGGAAAATTAGATGTATCTTTTCCCACAAGTTAAACACATTATAAAAGTGAATTATATAATTTCTTGATAATATGGAACTTGAATTTGGCGGAGTTGGAAGAATATCCTCACGGAGTGAAAAAACATTATTTTATTTAATTTCGTTCGACGGAAATAAAAATGGTATTATATTAAAGATTCGCTCAAAGCAAATAGCAGAGTTTATATGGTTGTAAACAAAATGTTCGTGTCGATAAAATTCAGGGACTTTTGATCTACCCTCTACTTTATCCTCTTTCACATCTTCTTTACTATGTTCCAAATATTTGTATGGAGATAGCTTGTCACATAAAAGATTCAAAATACAAAACATTTTAGTGATTTGCATTACTCTTAAGTATTTTAATTCTAAATTCCCATAGGGAGAAGGGTTTTTGTTCTTCAATTTTCTTTATTTTTATTTTTATTAAGGTAGGGACTTTTAGTAATTGCTTTATTGATGTTAACATTAATTTATGAGAACATTTTATTTAATATTTTTAAAATCATATACTTTGATCAGATTTTTGACCAACACAGGAGCAAAATAACAAAATATCAAAAAGGTGTTTGGTAACATCTTTCATAATCACTGGGTTTACCTCCACACTCTGTTGGACCGTTTTGGCTCGGCCACGGGGCTGCACATCAACAAGTTAAAATCTCTTCTGCTATTTGATCATGGTGATGTTGGGGAAGTTCATTTCATTACTGGTCTTCTGGGGGTGAATGCCACCAGACTGACAGAGGGTGTCTCATATCTGGGATTTAGACTGAAGCCCTGTGCATATGTAAACAAATATTGGGAGTGGCTTATCAAAAAACACAGGAGAAAAATATCAAAATGGACAAAACACAGGAGAAAAATAGCAAAATATCAAAAAGACTCCCTTTCACCAATTGCAAAGACGGTTACAGTTGGATGAATGAATATGATACATTGCCTCCCAACGTGAAAGCACCCCTAACCATTCATGATTTCTACTACACGAGGAGAAAACAACAAAGGAAGAATACTGCAGATTGGGGCCATAAGTAAAACATGGATCTACAAAAGGCTATGGGAAAGGTAACTATTCCTTATTTTGATGGATCAACAAAGTGTTTTGCATGATCGTGGGTACAGAAACTAGACTCATATTTCCGGCTCAATCCCATGCGGGAGAGGGATGCCTTTAAATATGCCACACTTCATCTTGATGGAAAAGCACACTAATGGTGGAAACACGACATGGTCACCCTAGGGCATGCATGCATCATCTCTTATATAGAATTCATGCAGAGGTTGATAGAAAGATTTGACAGGAAGGATCCTGAAATGTACTTCCAGGAGCTAACCCAACTCTGATAGACAAGAAGCATTAAATATTATGTTGCGGAATTACAGAGGCTAACGGTAATGGTCCCTGACCTCTCCATAGTCTGATTGGTAATGTTGTTCATAGAAGGGTTGTCAGAACCCCTATGTGGTTGGGTTAGGGCTTACCAACCCACCACCTTACAAGATGCAATTAATCGTGCGAGGGATATGCAGAATGTAGTACCCAATAATATATTCCTACCCAAATTTTATATTCCTTAGAAAGGGCAGGAAGTCCAGCAACAAAAAAGAGAGTGGTTGGGAAAGAACAAGTTGGATGATGCGACCATAAAATATCTCAGAAGGAGAAGGCTATGCTTCTCTTGGTAGGAACCTTGGGCGCTAGGACATTAGTGTACCAAAGGAAAGACCCACTATATTGAAGTATTCTCCGAAAGTTTAGATGAGGAAGAGAAACCCGAGCTAGATCAAGGAGAATCACAAGGCATGGGGGCAATACAAAAGGAGATCCAGGAAGGCATTATTGATTCTCTTACAGGGGTCCCAAGATATCACACTTACCGTGTCAGGGGCACCATACAAGGGAAGAAAGTGACTGTGCTAATTAATGGTGGGGTTTCCCAAAAATTCATTGATGCAGGATTTGTAGCTAGAAGAGGACTGGAGACTGGAGAATTTGGAGGGTTTACAATTTTGATTTTTGGGAAGAAGTGTTGGGGTTCCCATGTTTTGGCCAGATTGGCAAGACCAAAAGATGAGACAACATCAGAACCACTTCGGGGCCCTAGGATCTAGCCCTCCTAGACCCGGAGAGGGATCTCTCCATATAGATCAAAGAATGATATGTCTTTGAAGCTCAAATGAGATGTTAGGCTAGTTATGAAGCACAAAAGGGGGGTTTTAAAGTGATTTGGTTGGTTGGTTGTTGGGTTGGTCACGAGATCATGGGCGAGAAAGTAATGGGAGGAAAGGAACAAAACAGCGGAATGTTTCGGCCAAGAGGATAGGTCAAGGAAGTGCCATCCATTGGGCTGTGGAAGTCATGAGAGGTCATTACATGCAACAACTAGCCAAGGCTTTCAAAGGGCAAGTCATCTACACTAAAGGATCTTTTTAGATAGATGATGGAATGGAACATTAAGAAAAGTGAGAGAAGGAAAGCAACCTTCTTTGTCGCCATAGATCAGGTCAGAGGTCATTTAACTCCAGACCTGCTTGGAAATACTCAAAGGCAGCTTTCAAAGGAGATACAAAGGGGCAGCTTATAGATCGGACCAGAGGTCATTTAACTCCAGGTGAGCTTTAGTATGCTCCCAGGAAAACAGAGATAAGTTTAACAAAGGGATCTTAGGAAGGTCAGCTGGTTGCACAGGGATCCTAGTGGACAGGGCTAACTCTGATCCCGAGTGTTCCCAAATATTCCAGCTTAAACCCAACAAGAACATCTAAGAACTGATTCATTTAATTCATACATCAGAGAGTAGGCAATATCATCCACTACACTAGTTAAATCAACTGAAAATAATTCTCCGATAGCACATAAAGCAGAAAACATTAAAGGTAGGGAGAGCAGGAACATAGGGCACCTAACAAGGGTGAATCCTATGTTATACTTTTGTTGCCTACCAGAAGAACATGAAAAGTATGAAAATGTAATAAACAGAGTTAGGAAAAACATCACCAATAGTAATAGACCAGGATCCTGTGAAAGGTACTTTAATTAATTGATGCAAAACCAGTCATGTACAATAATCCCAATGGCTAATACAATCCAAACTTTGTCCTCCTAGCCTATTACATACAAACTACTCTGTAACTCCCTCCCAAGATTGTTATAACAGTCAGACTGAATCCCTCTAACAGCGACAGCCGAACAACTGAACAACAACAACCCAAAAACAACCTTTCAATTATTTCTCAGGGATTTTTATAACAGAAAGAGAGCAGAGGAGGTAGGTGAAGCACTGAATGCAATATTAAAGCTCAGGAGAGGAAAAGAGCAGAGGCCCATTCTGTATTAACTCTCGACATTTATTTTTGGTATGGCTTTGATGCACTCTGGTGCTGTAGTACTTTTTAGGCTATTTGGGAGCCTATGTCAGGTCGAGATTGGCCTCTGATATGTTCTTGAAGTCATTTTTGGTGTTTGGTATCTGTGCTAGCCTTCTGAATAAATGAACTAGATGGAAGGATTCGCAGGCCACTCCATACTCCATTACTACAACTATGACAGTCTTAAGAAGCTTCTGTCGGCGTCTTTAACTTTCCTGGGCTCGAGGGAGCACGGTGGCCACTATGGGAATGGTGCAATTATGAGAGGGTGCAATTATGAGAGAAGAGTACCCTGCTGAACATAGATAGGACTATTGCATGTGCATTGGTCTTCAAACTGCACCTCATCCTTTGAATGTGGGGTTAAACATCAATTACATGAATAATAAGACCTAACCCCATTTGAATCTCTCCTGCTGGTTCGTTGGCAAATGCTGAAATGGCCATCTCTGTGCTATCTGTATAATGGAATAAACCTGTTACAAGTCCAGATAGTGGTGGCATATAAATGCTGTGGAGGCCCGGAGAAACAGTGGAGGAATAGTGAAAACAACAGAAATGATGAACAAGTGGCAGAAGGGATGGTTAATAGTGTGAAAGCCCAAAGATTAACTTTGGGCGAATCACAAAGGAAAACACGGAAAAACAATGGAGCGGAGCCTTAGGATGTGGGACCCGGTCATGGCGGAGGGTGATTAGTCCAAGACCATTAGATCTAAGGGATAGATCAGCGGCAGAGATTGGATAGCGGAATGAATTTGTGGAAACGAACGAAATAAAAATGTGATATTAGTTTTAATGTAAATCCGAGACTTTGGTTAAAACCGGAAATACACAGGAAATGGAGGAAAATGTTATGAAAATAATCGACGGGAATGATCGTACGAGGTGGGACCCATTTGGCAGTCGCAATCAGAAGATTGGAAAAATGGGTTGTGATTGGGAGATCGGAGAGGAATGAATTTTTGATTGTGATGATCAGAGGGGCAAAGCGATCAATTGCATCGCAAATGTTTTTGACAGACTGATCGGGGGACACAACATAAAACATGAAATTGCGATTAGGCGAGAGGAGCGATGACCGTCGGATCGACGGGGAGAATGGACGATCAGGATTGAATCGGGAGATAGAGGGAAGGATCTGCAATTGGGCCCATCAGAGGAATGGAGCGGTTAGTGCGATGACCGTCGGATCTGCATGATATGGATGGCTGATATTGGATCGGCAAATCGCAATCGGGGCAGAAAAAAATGCGACACGGTGAAACTTGTGATTGTGATTGAGCGGGGAGAGCGATAGCCGTCAGATCAACGAGCGGAATGGATGGCTGCGATGCAATCGGGGGACCGCAATCGGGGCGGTACCACTGGGAGTTGCAATTGCGATCCGGCGGGGGGTGCGATTAGCACTCCACCGTCGGATCTGAACAGTAGATCGACGCTGTAAAACATGTCACGGTACTTTATACGATAAACCAATCACATCGAAACTTTGGGGTTTAACAAAGGGATTCGGCTTTTTTCCAATCTTCCGATTGCGATTAGCGCTTGGTCCCAGCGCAAGGGCATGTGTGGGAAGTGGTTAAGGGGCTTGCGGTAAAGGGGCTTATGCCTATTATATGGTTTAAAAGTGGGTTATGGCCCATTTTAATGGAATTTGAAGGCCAAGGAAGGGAACGATAGAGAGGGAAAAGGGGAAAAATGGCAAAACCAAGGATAAGGGTAGAATTTTAAGGGGATTTTGGGAGGATTAAGAGGGTAAAAAAAAGGGAAAAATAAGGGAGAATAAAGGGGATCAAGATAGAAGCTAAGTGGGGGTAAATAAGAGGGGAAAGGAGGCATTTAGGCATTTCTTCACTAGCAGAGAGGCTTTATAATGGAAATTAGCAGAGGGGTTCTATCAAAGGACAAAAGGCATAAAGAGGCTTCAAGGATGATGTGTTTACAGGGGAAATGCATTCCTTGAAGGCTCCAAAACATTTTAGCCCCCTATTTGCTTGTCAAAAAATTTATAGGGGGGCTAACAAAGAGCACAACCGCATGCCATGCACTAAAATAAGTCCCTAACATGAGTCTATCAATGGGAAAATACACGGTTACAGATAACTTCTTCGTTGTGGATTTTCTAGACTCACATGTATTATTGGGGGTTCAATGGCTATATTTTATCGAGACTCATATAGTAAAATATCGAGACTTGTAATTTTCATTTACAAGACCAGATGGTAAGAAGGTGATGCTGAGAGGAATGTAAGTGTGTATCCTCCCAAAATTGTGACATCCAACATGATGGAGGCAGATCTTTGACATGGGGATAGTGTATGGGTGGTAGAGTGTCGAATCATGGAGAAGAAACCAACAAAACAACACAAGGATCATTCCCCTAACATCATGTCATTATTGCAAAAACATCAAAAGGTTTTTGGAGATATACCCCCAAGGCGACCACCAGATAGGGGATTTGAGCACATCATTAAACTAGAGGAAGGGGTCCAAGTTGTCATCACTACCCCTTATCGGCATCCCAAAGCATATAAGGATGAGATAAAGAAGGAAATCCAGGAATTGTTGGCATTAGGACACATTCGAACGAGCTCGAACCCTTTTGTTCATCCGTAGTTTTTGTCAAGAAAAAGGATGGGTCCCTAAGGATGTGTATAGACTGTCGGGCACTAAATAAGAAAATCATCAAAAATTGATATCATATCCCCAAGATCGACGAGCTGATGGATGAATTGAATGGAGCCAAGTACTTCTCAAAGATTGACCTCCACTCGGGGTATCACTAGATTAGGGTTTGTGATCAAGATATTCCAAAATAAACTTTCAGATGCCACTATGGACATTAAGAGTTCCTAGTGATGCCTTTTGGATTGACCAATGCCCCTGTGATATTTCAGTCATGTATGAACCATGTTTTCAACAAGTAGCTATGCAAATTTGTGTTAGTCTTCTTCGATGACATCCTGATCTTTGGAAAAGATATTCACAACTCGAAACCCCTCTTAATGAATTGACAAAAAGAGGAGCCTTTGTATGGTCAGAGACAACCCAGGTGAAATTTGAGTGAATGAAGGAAGTCATGATTTTGTGTCCAGTTCTAGCCATGCCAGACTTCTGTCAATCATTTGTATTAGAGTGCGATGCTTCTAGAGAAGGAATTGAGGTTGTTCTAACACATAATCATCACCCCATTGCTTTTGAGAGTAGGAATTTGCAGGATTATGAGCACTCTTACTCATTTATGACAAATAAATATTGGCTATTATACATGCATTGGCCAAGTTAAATCCATATCTAGTGGGGAACCGGTTCAAAGTAAAAAATGATCATAATAGTCTTAGATACTTTCTGGACCAGAAGGGGTTAAATGAAAGGCAAGAAAAGTGGATCAGAAGATCCAAGCTTATGACTTTGAGATCGAATATGTCAAACGTAAGAACAATGTAGTTGTAGATGCCTTATCAAGGAGACCAACTACCTTCTCCCTCATAGAAATTATGGATGGCTGGAAGTCCCATCTTTTGGTGGAGTACTCAAAGAATATGTCAGCCTGTGAGATCCTTTACGGACAATCATCAAACCTTTGGAATAGAGTTGTAAATGACATTATTTATTATAAGGATCAAATCCATTTAGTGTTAGAGTCAAAACTTAAGATGAAGATTCTACAAGCAGCCCACAACCCCCTCTAGCAAGACATCTAGGATTTCTGAAGACCTACATAATCGTCAGGGAAATATTCACATGGAAAGGAATCAAGAGGGGCATCATCAAATATGTCAAGGAATGTGGTACCTGTCATAGTAATAAGGTTGAACATATGCTACAACCACTAACCATTCTGGAACAAAAATGGGAAAGTATCTCCATGGATTTCATTACAGGGCTACCCTCCTCACAAGGCAAAGATTGTGTCTTCGTGGTGGTAGATCGTCTCACCAAATATGCTCAATTATTTGCGATTCACTCCAAAAATTCTGCGTCTCAAATAACAGAGGTATTCTTTCAGGTTGTATTATGTCAACATGGTTTGTCCAAAACCATTATTAGTGATCACGATAGCAGATTCATGGGAGAATTCTCATAGGAACTATCCAGGTTGGAAGGAACAAAACTCACCCCTAGTACCAGTTACCACTCGCAAACGGATGGATAGTCAGAAGCAGTAAATAAATTGGTGGAAGGTTACTTACAGGATTATGTCACGAGACAACAACATGCATGGAATAAGTGGTTATAATTAGGAGAGTACTTCTATAACACCACTTATCACATGTCCATAGGGAGGTCACCTTTTTGAGCCTTATATGGATATGAGGCGCTATATTTTGTAGACACAACATTTGGGGATAATAGAGCACCATTGGAAAATGATTGGATCTAGGGATGTCAGGATATTCTCAGAGCCCTCAAGGATAACCTGCAGACACCACATAATCGATATAATTTATATTCAGATCGTTAAAGGATAGAGAGGAGTTTAAAAGTAGGATACATATTTTATCTCGTGCTTCAGCCATACAGACAATCCACCTTGAAGCAAAAAGGAGGAGAAAAACTAATGCTATGATTTTATGGGCCCTATCAAGTTATCCATAAAGTAGGAGAAGTGGCATATGAGTTAGAGCTTCCCGCGGAGAGCAGAATTCATAAAAACTTTCATGTTTCCTATTTGAAGAAGGCATTGGGAGAAAACATCAAATCATCACCTAAATTACCACCACTAGATGAGGAAGGCCATCTTCAACTGATTCCTGAGGAGGTGTTAGAACGTTGAGAAAGGAAGATTCCGAGCATAATCATCCGCGGATATTTTGTATGATGGAAAGATCTGCCTGTCCAGGATGCCACTTGGGAAGGAGAACACATATTGCGGCATCCAACATTGAAATTTCTTGAGGCCAAGAAATTATGGGCAGAGAAAACTCTAATATCCCTAAGTTTTTAACCAGTTGTATCGAATCCTAGTAATAATAGACTAATAAATAAATAATTAAATAAGTGGAATTAGCCAATGGTTTTTCATTTTAGTTTGTTTTTTACCCAGGCATTTTCCCATGGTTTCTTCCAAGCAACCCAACTATAAAAGGAGGAGGAGGATCGAGAGAAACTCATGGAATTTGGTCTTTTATTTACTGATATTTTGAGAGCTCAGGTGAGTTTTCAGGTGAGGATTTTCAGGTGAGATCCTCTACGTTTCTTTAGTGGGATTTAATCTCACTCTAGTAGGCAAACCCAACTTTGGTGGTTTCTCCAAGCACCCTAGCTGGTTCAGTTTTATTTAATTTTAATTTTGAGAAAGGGGTTTCATGCATCTATTGTCTTCCATATTGAATTTATAGGATTGGGATGTTAATTTGCATGGCAACGAGTTAATTAAGGGTTCCTGCACTTATTTTTGGGTCAAATAATGTTCACATGTCTTGGGGAATCCCGATAGTGAGAACACACAGAAGAGGGTTAGTCCAACACAGTCGTTGATGGAAGGACCAAGAGCTGCCACCCCTTGGGCACAAGAGAGGAAGTTGTCACATTTTGGGTGCAAGAGAGGTTGATCAACATTGATAGTGGGTTGAGCACTACATGTTAACGATGTCTTCACATCATGCAGCGTAGTGAGGAAGATTGGTCAACTGTGCAACACAAAAGGGAGATTGAGGAAATTGCAGGGATTGACTGCCGCCCTGTGTGGAATCCGGTGGACTGCTCCTTAATCCAGAGTGACAGATCCACAGGCGCATAAGCAATGTCAAATGAGATCCCTGGGTGTGAATTTAGAGATTGAGCTTCCCCTTAGTCTCTGTCGCATTTCCAATCCAAGTACTGAAGGTGACCATTGTTGTTATAATTGAAGCAATCTGCAGTGCTGATCCACCTGAACGCATATCGACCTAGACACAATACACAATTCAAAGCCTGCAATGCTATCCTCCATTTCCTATTCAATGAGCATTAAATGCATTACCAATCAACGCTGAGTGAGGGTTATAGTCCAAAGCTCATGAGCAGACCCATCAATGTGTCGGTCAAACTGCTATAACTGATTTCGAGAAAAATTATAATAAACTCTTCCTTTTTTTTAAGGATGGTGTATGATTTGGGTGTTAAATGGAACTCATATAATATTTGCATATATATTCATATGGGCATCGATGATTATGGGGTATTAAAAATAGAGCTTATAGGCATATATTTGTAGTTGGGTCCCATTGATGCATGAATTATGGTTATTTAAATGGATTTTGATGGGATTTATATGGAGTTTATTGGAATGACATTGTTTTTATTTCTAGCAATAATAATATGTCCTCATTGAGATCATTACAAGTGGGGATAAGGTCGTCACCAACACCTCAACAAGAAAACAAGTTCAAAGCATATTTGAGAAGCAGGGAAAGTTTTAAGGGTGGAAATTTATCTTGAAGTTTAGAAACCCTGGAAAATATCATATTACATAATATGCAATATATAAAATGTTTGACAATATTTTTGTAAAAATATTCAAATTTCTAATAATTTTATATAGTCTATACATAATATTTTGGCGTATTTTAAGACGAAATAATTTTATACTATAAAATTTGTGCACATCATTTAAAAAAGAATTGAAATTAGAGAATATTTTTTTTTTAGAAAAAGAATTGAAAATTAGCCCACCTACGAATATTAACCCACCTATGAATATTAGCCCCTAAAAATTTCCCTACTGAGAAGTGCCAACTGTTGTTGAATCGTCATTTTGATTCGTCTCAGGATCATTTCATGGAAACCCCATTATTGGTTGTATCTCGACATCATCTCCCGAAAGTCCTAAATCAAGCTCTATAATAGGCTTAACGCGGCTAGAACTAAATAGACCACTAGCTTCTGGAGGGTGCACATATACATGATCTTGGCATGGCACATTTAACATACTGAAATGGACTTACAAGCTTATATGATTGTTTCTGCTACATGTATGGTGGAATTGGAGCCAAGCTAAGGTAAGTTGCCTCTTACTCTTATGCTAGTTATGGGTTTAGTGCACCCGAATCCACCCTGGCTATAGGTTATCCATCTCGAACTATTATTTCCACTTAGAGGTCATTTTGAGCTGCTTGTCGCTATGCAACTGAAGAATCTATACAGGGGCTAAGTGATGGTATTTAAACTTCCAATAGAATCTAGAGGTTCTCCAACCCAGGGAAAGGGAACAACAGAAGTATGTCCTGATTCCTAATCATAGAGTGCCATGGGATATGTAATTTAACATTCCACTTATGCACATCTTATCTTGACCAAGCACATTGTCCATGCATAATGGCCTGATTCCATTTCTGTTGAAGGTGGGTAAGATATATTACTCCAACGAGTTTAGGAACATGTTCGATCCAAAAGACCACCATCCCAATGTTATGCATATGTCTGAGGCACCCTTATCACACACGACACATTCCCTGGTCCAGTAAGTAAGTGCTTCCAGTTTGTTTCAACTTAACCATTATGCATCTATGCTACGAGCCACCTAACCAAATCCGTTATTTCTTGTGGATGTTATTTTACAGTCCATTTGTGGATGGAGACTACAGCTATACCAACCCTATGATGATGTACATTATGTTATTGGTTCCTCCGGGCTTCTGGGTTCTAAAGGTAACACAACGCTATCAGATGAAGACGAAAACACTACGACTTTCGGGGGTTATAAATGCCTAGCCCTTCGGAGAAGTTATAGGTTCCAAATCCCCGAATACCAGGTCAGCTGATGGCCCCAACCCCTAGTTGCACAAGTAGGTAGTGCATCAGATGCAAGGAATGAATCTCTACATAGCATGAATAGTATAGATAGAGAAACACAAAGAGTAGGTTGTTGAACTTGGCAAGGTTAAGCCGCATATTTTAGAATTAGAAAAAACCATGAGAAGTGTCCTCCTGTCTCTTTCATAATGGAATCGAGAGTGAGAAAATTAACTAATTGAAATAGAAATGAGAATCACAGGTCGTTTATTTGATTTGTGGTTATTTTCCTTCCAGTTTTTGTTGTGTTTGAGTTGCGGGTTGGGTTGTCAATGGATCCTTGATTGAGCAAGCCTTAAAGCATGCCGTCCAGATGTCAGAGTAGAGAGTGTAAATTGGCACACTGGCATTGATTCGAGAGTTGGATCACTGTTTCTAATAACTTTTCCGTTATTAAGCCAAGTGACCCTGTCTTGCTCAAGAATGTGTTTCATCTTAATGCAAATATTTAGTTGACACAATGGACATAATTGACCTCTAGGGGATACGTGGATGGCATGGAAGCCCAACATGCCTCCTAAATGTTTATTCACTTTTTTGGTTATTTTTCAATTATTGCATATTTTGACATATATTAATTGTTTTATATTTAATTGTTTTATTTTGTAAACAAATAAAATGCCTAGATATATATTAAATTTTTTTTTAAACCAGCCTAGATCCATCTTAACTTCGGATCTATCAAGTGACGAGAGGGATCAAATCTCTCTAGGTGCAAACCTCTTTTTTGAGTGCAAAACTTGAGGAAAGGTTTGCGCCTAGAGAGATTTGATCCCTCTCGGTGCTTGATAGTTCCGGAGTTAAGAGGGATCTAAGCTGGTTTCAGTTGTGTGCGGCCAAGGAAATCTATCGATAATATGAGGAACATATGATTAAGTTTATCAATAACATGTAAATACATCTAATATTAATATAACCATTTTAAATATGCTAAATATGTCTGAGATTTATCGATTTAATTTTAAATTCACTTATTTAATTAATGATGAAAATTGATGAAATAAAATTTTTGAATGCAAAGTGACAATGTAATAATATTGAGTGATAGAAAATGTGAATAATAAGAATGCAGTAAATTAAAATTAGCCTTCATTGTGATCAATCTCAAACTATTTTCTTCTATTATTCTTATTGTCACCGTTGTTAGTTTTGTCATCTTTTCATATCGATTATATGAAAAAGATAGTTGAAATCATAAATGTTTAGCTCGAGTTGTTTTATTAAACAACATACCTTGTCTCTCTTGCTCTCCAATATTATTAGGTTTAATTAAGTTATAACACAAAAATAAATCTGCATTGTCATACATCTAATTACATCAAATCAGAAATCAACATATACACTAAAATCAATGCATCTAATGCAAAAAATAAAATAATATTATAAAACAACATCTACACTAAAATAAATGCATCTAATGCAAGTAATCAAATAGGATTATAAATCAACATCTACCCTCAAATCAATGCTTCTAGTGCAAGTAAGCAAATAGGATTAGAAACCAACATATACACTAAAATCAATGCATCTAGTGCAAGCAATAAAATAGGATTATAAACCACCATCTACACTGAAATCAATGCATTTAGTGCAAGAAATCAAATAGGATTGTAAATTAATCCCTCTCTTACCTCGAAAGATTTGATCCCTCTCGGCGCTTGATAGATTTGTAGTTAAGATGGATCTAGGCAGGTTTCAGTTGTGTGCGACGAAGGAAAATATATCGATAATATGAGGAACATATGATTAATTTTATCAATAATATGTAAATACATCTAATATTAATATAACCATTTTAAGTATGCTAAATATGTTTGAGATTTATCGAGTCATTTTGATTTTAAATTTTCTTAGTTACCTTAGTTTGTTGAGATGATAAATATTGTAAAATATCTTTAATGATAAAAAATGATGAAATAATTTTTTTGAATGCAAAGTGACTATGTAATAATATGTAATAATATTGAATGATATAAAATGTGAATAATAAGAATCTAGTCAATTAAAAGTAGCCTTCATTGTGATAAATCTCAAACTATTTTCTTCTACTATTCTTATTGTCACCCTTTTTAGTTTTGTGATCTTTCCATATCGATTATATGAAAAATACAGTAGAAATCATAAATGATAAACCATTAAATATTTAGCTCGAGCTGTTGTAATAAACATCATACCTTGTCTCTTTTGCTCTCCAATATTATTACGTTTAATTACTATAACACACAAATTGTTCTACACTGTCAATAATGTTTTGTGCTTACACTGAAATCAATGCACACTATTAATCCAATGAATTTAAAACTAATGTACCATCATACATCCAATTACATCAAATTAGAAACCAACATATACACTGAAATCACTGCATCTAATGCAAGAAATCAAATAAGATTAGAAAACAACATCTACATAGAAATCAATGCTTCTAATGCAAGTAATCAAATAGGATTTGAAATCAACATCTAAACTCAAATCAATGCATCTAGTGCAAGTAAGAAAATAGGATTAGAAACCAACATATACACTAAAATTAATGCATCTAGTGCAAGCAATCAAATAGGATTAGAAATCACCATCTACACTGAAACTAATGCATTTAGTGCAAGAAATAAAATAGGATTAGAAATCATTTATATTGAAATAAATGTCTATAGTGTAAGCAACCAAATATAATTATAAATCAACATCTACATTGAGATTAATGCATCTACTGCAAGCAATAAAATAGGATTAGAAATCACCATCTACACTGAAATAAATGCATTTAGAGCAAGCAATAAAATAGAATTATATATCATCTACATTGAAATCAATGCATCTAGTGCAAGTAATAAAATATCATTAGAAATCAAAATCAACACTAAAATCAATGCATCTAGTGCAAGCAATCAAATAGGATTAGAAATCACCATCTACACTGAAATCAATGCATCTATTGTAAAAAATATTCTTCCCTCTCTCCCCCCTCCAGACATATATCTATATGTCCCTCCATCTTTCCTTCTTTGTCTCTTTATCTCACCCCCGAAAACACACAGACACTCACTCCATATTTATCAATCTCCTTGTCACTCCCTCCCTGTCTCCATTTATCTCCTTTTTCTCTTCACCTTCTATCTACATCTCTATCTTCCTTTGTCTCTCTATATCAACCCCAAAAAATACACTCTCTTTCTCCAATATATATATCTATCACTCCTTCCTCCTCTCACTCCCTATTTCTCTCTTCCCCTTCCCTCCCTCTCCACCACTTCTATCTTTCTTCCCTCATACTATCCTCTCTCATTATCCCTCCATATTTTTTATCACTCACTCTCTCTCTCTCTCTCTCTCTCTAACTTTTACTCTCTATGTATTTCTTCTTACCTCCCTCTCTCTCCCCCTACATCTCCATCTCTCTTTCCCTACCCCTCTCCACTCTTTCTCTTCCTTTCCCTCCCACCTCTCTCTCTCTCTCTCTCTCTCTCTCTCTCTTCACCTTCTAACTTTGTCAGTATATGCCTCTCTCTCTCATTCTCTCTCCCATTCTCTCAATCTCTTCTTCTTTGTCTTTTTATCTCACCCCAAACATACACACACTCTCTCCATCTCTCCCTTGTCACTCCCTCACTCTTTCCACCTGTTACTCGCTATGTATTTCTTCTTCCCTCCCTCTCTCCCCATCCAACTCCATATATATTTCCATCCCTCTCCCCCCTCCAACTACATCTCTCTATCCCTTTGCCTCTCCCCATTAAGCTCCATCTCTCTATCCCTCCCTCTCTCCTCTTATCTCTCAAGTCCCCTCTCTTTTCCTTCCTCTCTCTCCCTTTCTCTCCTACCTCCCTCTCTCTTCCCCCACCACTCACTCTCTCTCTCTATCTCTCTCCTCTACAATACTCTATATTCCCCCATCACTCTCTTCCTCTCTCTCCCTTTATCACCTCCCTCCCTCTATCTTCACCCCCCCTCTCTCTGCACTCAAATCCTCTCTCTTCCCCCATCACTCTATCTCTCTCTCCAACTATGTTACTATATCCCTCCCTTTATTCTTCTCTCTCTTTCTCTCCCCCCTTGTCTCCATCACTCCTTCTATGTATCTTTATCTCAACCCTAAAAATACATACTCTCTCTCCATCTCTCCCTTGTCACTCCCCCTCTCTCCACTTCTCACTGTCTATGTCTTTCTTCTTCTCTCCCCCTCCAACTTCATCTCTTTATCCCTCCCTCTATCCTCCTCTCATCCTTCCTCTCTCTCTCCCTTTCTCTCATACCTCCCTCTCTCTTCCCCTGTCTCTCTCTCTCTCTCTCTCTCTCCCCTCCAATCCTTTCTCCTTCTCCCTCCCTCCCTCTCCTCCTTCTCTCTCTCTCTCCCACCTCCATATTTATGTCTCCCTCTCCCTCTCTTACCCTTCTCTACCTCTCTCGCTCCTCTCCCTCCCTCTCTTTTCATTCCTCCCTCCCCCTCTCCTCCGGGGCTTATCTCAATCTCTCCCTTCTCACTCCCTCTATTTCTCCACCCCTCTATCCTATGTCTTCGTTCTTTCCTCCCATATATATCTAGAGTTTATATATATATATATATATATATATATATATATATATATATATATATATATATATATAACAAATTTAATATTATATTAATATAAAGTTATTAGATTTAATAGTTTTTATATTATAATATATTAATATCAATATTAGATTTAGTAATAATAATAACAATAACAATATTAATATTTTAATATAAATGTTAGGGTTAATAATGTTTTTTTGCATGGTATTATTATTAATTTGGTCCATGGTATTTGGTCCATAGGCTTCAAATATAATTAGATGTAGATTTCTATTTGATATATTTTTATTTATTTACCTTACCTTTTTATACCTCTTTTATAAATATGGTATTTGGCCCATGGCACTAATAATAATTTGTCCCATGGTATTAGGCCCATAGGTTTGACATAAATAAAACTTCGAGTTTTTGTAAATATAAAGAGCTTTATGGAGTAAATATAAAATAAGTTTTATTTATATACCATACCTCTAATTTATTTATATTTGTAATTATTTACTATACCTCTAGTTTATTTATATTTTTATTTATTTACCATATCTCTTTTTTGAGTGTTCGTAAAACTCTTCATATTTTAAATTTATTTTTAATTGTTTATTTATATGGTTATGTAAGTTATTTTAAAGCCGACATTATTCATATTTTATTTAAAAAAATAGTTAGTTTTTTTTTTTTTTGGCTTCCGACATAGTTACACATCAGGGTCATACTGGCCTGTAGAATGCGCCTCTCGACAAAAAAAATAAAATGTTTTGGACCAGAGGATAATCAAAGTGGATTTGGTCTTTCTAGACTGAGTTATTTACGGGATGCACAGAGTAGGGTAGGTTGGGCTATTTACGGGATGCACATGGTGCTATTGCAAGAGGCTATCTATAACCACTTGAATATATGATCTTTTATTTAATAAATAAAAAACCATTTGATTAATGATAACCATAATAATGTATTTCTATATTTTATGTTTTATTTTTTCCAAATCATATTTCTTATTTAAAATTTTACATATTCCATGTCCTACTGTTTTTTATAAAATTTTACATATTCCATGTGGTACTGTTTTTGTATGAATACCTGTATCTTAACACATCTCTAAATTATGAAAAAATATAATAAACTCTTCCTTTTTTTTAAGGATGGTGTATGATTTGGGTGTTAAGTGGAACTCATATAATATTTGCATATATATTCATATGGGCATCGTATGATTATGGGGTATTAAAAATAGAGCTTATAGGCATATATTTGTAGTTGGGTCCCATTGATGCATGAATTATGGTTATTTAAATGGATTTTGATGGGATTTATATGGAGTTTATTTGAATGACATTGTTTTTATTTCTAGAAATAATAATATTTCCTTATTGAGATCATTACAAGTGGGGATAAGGTCGTCACCAATGTCTCAACAAGAAAACAAGTTCAAAGCATATTTGAGAAGCAGGGAAAGTTTTAGAGGTGGAAATTTATCTTGAAGTTTAGAAATCTTGGAAAATATCATATTACATAATATGCAATATATAAAATGTTTGACAATATTTTTGTAAAAATATTCAAATTTCTAATAATTTTATATAGTCTATACATAATATTTTGGCGATTTTTAAGGTGAAATAATTTTATACTATAAAATTTGTGCACATCATTTAAAAAAGAATTGAAATTAGAGAATATTTTTTTTAGAAAAGGAATTGAAAATTAGCCCACCTACGAATATTAACCCACCTATGAATATTAGCCCCTAAAAATTTCCCTACTGAGAAGTGCCAACTGTTGTTGAATCGTCATTTTGATTCGTCTCAGGATCATTTCATGGAAACCCCATTATTGGTTGTATCTCGACATCATCTCCCGAAAGTCCTAAATCAAGCTCTATAATAGGCTTAACGCGGCTAGAACTAAATAGACCACTAGCTTCTGGAGGGTGCACATATACATGATCTTGGCATGGCACATTTAACATACTGAAATGGACTTACAAGCTTATATGATTGTTTCTGCTACATGTATGGTGGAATTGGAGCCAAGCTAAGGTAAGTTGCCTCTTACTCTTATGCTAGTTATGGGTTTAGTGCACCCGAATCCACCCTGGCTATAGGTTATCCATCTCGAACTATTATTTCCACTTAGAGGTCATTTTGAGCTGCTTGTCGCTATGCAACTGAAGAATCTATACAGGGGCTAAGTGATGGTATTTAAACTTCCAATAGAATCTAGAGGTTCTCCAACCCAGGGAAAGGGAACAACAGAAGTATGTCCTGATTCCTAATCATAGAGTGCCATGGGATATGTAATTTAACATTCCACTTATGCACATCTTATCTTGACCAAGCACATTGTCCATGCATAATGGCCTGATTCCATTTCTGTTGAAGGTGGGTAAGATATATTACTCCAACGAGTTTAGGAACATGTTCGATCCAAAAGACCACCATCCCAATGTTATGCATATGTCTGAGGCACCCTTATCACACACGACACATTCCCTGGTCCAGTAAGTAAGTGCTTCCAGTTTGTTTCAACTTAACCATTATGCATCTATGCTACGAGCCACCTAACCAAATCCGTTATTTCTTGTGGATGTTATTTTACAGTCCATTTGTGGATGGAGACTACAGCTATACCAACCCTATGATGATGTACATTATGTTATTGGTTCCTCCGGGCTTCTGGGTTCTAAAGGTAACACAACGCTATCAGATGAAGACGAAAACACTACGACTTTCGGGGGTTATAAATGCCTAGCCCTTCGGAGAAGTTATAGGTTCCAAATCCCCGAATACCAGGTCAGCTGATGGCCCCAACCCCTAGTTGCACAAGTAGGTAGTGCATCAGATGCAAGGAATGAATCTCTACATAGCATGAATAGTATAGATAGAGAAACACAAAGAGTAGGTTGTTGAACTTGGCAAGGTTAAGCCGCATATTTTAGAATTAGAAAAAACCATGAGAAGTGTCCTCCTGTCTCTTTCATAATGGAATCGAGAGTGAGAAAATTAACTAATTGAAATAGAAATGAGAATCACAGGTCGTTTATTTGATTTGTGGTTATTTTCCTTCCAGTTTTTGTTGTGTTTGAGTTGCGGGTTGGGTTGTCAATGGATCCTTGATTGAGCAAGCCTTAAAGCATGCCGTCCAGATGTCAGAGTAGAGAGTGTAAATTGGCACACTGGCATTGATTCGAGAGTTGGATCACTGTTTCTAATAACTTTTCCGTTATTAAGCCAAGTGACCCTGTCTTGCTCAAGAATGTGTTTCATCTTAATGCAAATATTTAGTTGACACAATGGACATAATTGACCTCTAGGGGATACGTGGATGGCATGCAAGCCCAACATGCCTCCTCAATGTTTATTCACTTTTTTGGTTATTTTTCAATTATTGCATATTTTGACATATATTAATTGTTTTATATTTAATTGTTTTATTTTGTAAACAAATAAAATGCCTATATATATATATATATATATATATATATATATATATAAACCAACCTAGATCCATCTTAACTTCGGATCTATCAAGCGCCGAGAGGGATCAAATCTCTCTAGGTGCATACCTCTTTTTTGAGTGCAAAACTTGAGGAAAGGTTTGCGCCTAGAGAGATTTGATCCCTCTCGGTGCTTGATAGTTCCGGAGTTAAGAGGGATCTAAGCTGGTTTCAGTTGTGTGCGGCCAAGGAAATCTATCGATAATATGAGGAACATATGATTAAGTTTATCAATAACATGTAAATACATCTAATATTAATATAACCATTTTAAATATGCTAAATATGTCTGAGATTTATCGATTTATTTTAATTTTAAATTCACTTATTTAATTAATGATGAAAATTGATGAAATAAAATTTTTGAATGCAAAGTGACAATGTAATAATATTGAGTGATAGAAAATGTGAATAATAAGAATGTAGTAAATTAAAAGTAGCCTTCATTGTGATCAATCTCAAACTATTTTCTTCTATTATTCTTATTGTCACCGTTGTTAGTTTTGTCATCTTTTCATATCGATTATATGAAAAAGATAGTTGAAATCATAAATATTTAGCTCGAGTTGTTGTATTAAACAACATACCTTGTATCTCTTGCTCTCCAATATTATTAGGTTTAATTAAGTTATAACACAAAAATAAATCTGCATTGTCATACATCTAATTACATCAAATAAAAAATCAACATATACACTAAAATCAATGCAGCTAATGCAAAAAATAAAATAATATAGAAAACAACATCTACACTAAAATAAATGCATCTAATGCAAGTAATAAAATAGGATTAGAAATCAACATCTACCCTCAAATCAATGCTTCTAGTGCAAGTAAGCAAATAGGATTAGAAACCAACATATACACTAAAATCAATGCATCTAGTGCAAGCAATAAAATAGGATTATAAACCACCATCTACACTGAAATCAATGCATTTAGTGCAAGAAATCAAATAGGATTATAAATTAATCCCTCTCTTACCTTGAGAGATTTGATCCCTCTCGGCGCTTGATAGATCTGTAGTTAAGATGGATCTAGGCTGGTTTCAGTTGTGTGCGACGAAGGAAAATATATCAATAATATGAGGAACATATGATTAATTTTATCAATAATATGTAAATACATCTAATATTAATATAACCATTTTAAATATGCTAAATATGTTTGAGATTTATCGAGTCATTTTGATTTTAAATTTTCTTAGTTACCTTAGTTTGTTGAGATGATAAATATTGTAAAATATCTTTAATGATAAAAAATGATGAAATAAATTTTTTGAATGCAAAGTGACTATGTAATAATATTGAATGACAGAAAATGTGAATAATAAGAATGTAGTCAATTAAAAGTAGCCTTCATTGTGATAAATCTCAAACTATTTTCTTCTACTATTCTTATTGTCACCCTTGTTAGTTTTGTGATCTTTCCATATCGATTATATGAAAAATACAGTAGAAATCATAAATGATAAACCATTAAATATTTAGCTCGAGCTGTTGTAATAAACATCATACCTTGTCTCTTTTGCTCTCCAATATTATTACGTTTAATTACTATAACACAAAAATTGTTCTACACTGTCAATAATGTTTTGTGCTTACACTGAAATCAATGCACACTATTAATCCAATGACTTTAAAACTAATGTACCATCATACATCCAATTACATCAAATTAGAAACCAACATATACACTGAAATCACTGCATCTAATGAAAAAAATCAAATAAGATTAGAAAACAACATCTACACAGAAATCAATGCATCTAATGCAAGTAATCAAATAGGATTTGAAATCAACATCTAAACTCAAATCAATGCATCTAGTGCAAGTAAGAAAATAGGATTAGAAACCAACATATACACTAAACTTAATGCATCTAGTGCAAGAAATCAAATAGGATTAGAAATCACCATCTACACTGAAACCAATGCATTTAGTGCAAGAAATAAAATAGGATTAGAAATCATTTATATTGAAATAAATGTCTATAGTGTAAGCAACCAAATATAATTATAAATCAACATCTACATTGAAATTAATGCATCTACTGCAAGCAATAACATAGGATTAGAAATCACCATCTACACTGAAATCAATGCATTTAGAGCAAGCAATAAAATAGAATTATATTTCATCTACATTGAAATCAATGCATCTAGTGCAAGTAATAAAATATCATTAGAAATCAAAATCTACACTAAAATCAATGCATCTAGTGCAAGCAATCAAATAGGATTAAAAATCACCATCTACACTGAAATCAATGCATCTATTGTAAAAAATATTCTTCCCTCTCTCCCCCCTCCATATATATATCTATATGTCCCTCCATCTTTCCTTCTTTGTCTCTTTATCTCACCCCCAAAAACACACAAACACTCACTCCATATTTATCAATCTCCTTGTCACTCCCTCCTTGTCTCCATTTATCTCCTTTTTCTCTTCACCTTCTATCTACATCTCTATCTTCCTTTGTCTCTCTATATCAACCCCAAAACATACACTCTCTTTCTCCAATCTATATATCTATCACTCCTTCCTCCTCTCACTCCCTCTCTCTCTCTTCCCCTTCCCTCCCTCTCCACCGCTTCTATCTTTCTTCCCTCCTTCTATCCTCTCTCATTCTCCCTCCATATTCTTTATCACTCTCTCTCTCTCTCTCTCTAATTTTACTCTCTATGTATTTCTTCTTACCTCCCTCTCTCTCCCCCTGCATCTCCATCTCTCTTTCCCTACCCCTCTCCACTCTTTCTCTTCCTTTCCCTCCCACCTCTCTCTCTCTATCTCTCTCTCTTCACCTTCTAACTTTGTCAGTATATGCCTCTCTCTCTCATTCTCTCCCCAATTCTCTCAATCTCTTCTTCTTTCTCTCTTTATCTCACCCCAAACATACACTCTCTCTCTCCATCTCTCCCTTGTCACTCCCTCACTCTTTCCACCTGTTACTCGCTATGTCTTTCTTCTTCCCTCCCTCTCTCCCCATCCAACTCCATATCTATATCCATCCCTCTCGTCCCTCTAACTCCATCTCTCTATCCCTTTGTCTCTCCCCATTCAGCTCCATCTCTATATCCCTCCCTCTCTCCTCCTATCTCTCAAGTCCCCTCTTTTGGAAAATTTCATATTATTACTAAACAGATTCAACATTCAAAAAACTTATTGTCCGATCTAATATACAAGGCCTTATCATAAAAAAACAAATCAAAGTTAAAAGTTCAATCGCAATCGGAGAATCGGAGATAACCTTCAAAAGAAATTTCATATGCCCATTTCAAATCTTCCGATGCGATTAGTCCAATCGGAAAATTTTAATCGCTAAGAGTTTAAAACAATTAATTATAACTTCCGATGCGATGCGGTCAATCGCAATCGATTAATCGGGACAGTCTTTAAGAAACTCTTTACGCTTAGTTGAAATTCCCCGATCCGATGTGCATTTGATAATAAACGCTTTTAAAAGAAAATCGAACATTTGTTTAAAAAATATGGTAGACCCCACCATTAGAGATCGTAAAGATCTGCAATCGCAATCGATCAATCGGGATAAACGTATTGTGATACTCATTTGCCATTCGAAAACTTCCGATGCGA
This sequence comes from Pinus albicaulis, assembly GCA_034641835.2. NCBI lineage: Eukaryota > Viridiplantae > Streptophyta > Pinopsida > Pinales > Pinaceae > Pinus > Pinus albicaulis. The sequence continues at coordinate 1,498,292,260 of CM076578.1, read as the reverse complement.
TTCATCTATTTTGCATACGAAGATTTTTGTTGAATATATTAATATATCACAAGCGCCAAATCTTTATTGGTACGAAAGCATTCAATAACGAATCAAATGAATATGGTTTATGATTTGGTTTTAAATACTTAAGTGTGACCCAAAAGGAGCATTTACGCAATATACGAAACAAATATATGAAAACCATAAGTTCATAAATCATTCCGTTTGAGTGGCTTGTTGATCACGACTGAGAGTTTATTGTCTTGCAGAGCCAAAGAACAACAAGTTCTTTCATTCACAGACAAAGGAAAGCGGTAGCAGACGCAGAAATGTCAAAGAGAGGAAGAAGAAACAAGACTGCTCTACCAGTGAAGCTTGCCGAAACTCCTACGGTCTCAAAAGAAAAGCCCATAAAGCTAAGGCTAGTCACAGATACATCATGCCAAGGTCTTGGGAAAATGACATGGGACACAGTCTACAACCTATTGGAAAAAGAAGACCCCAAGGTCACAGTGGAGAAGGCATCAGTTCCAGACGAGGATAGCTCGGATTCTGACTCTGACATCAATGAAAGAACACTTGAAAATTCATTTCTACATCGAATTGCAGCCAGAGCGAGCATCATGCCTTACTATGATGTAGTCCGATGGGTTATCGACAGTGTAAAGATACAAGATAGAACGTTTGTTTCAGCATCTAGAGTGCCTTTCGGCTCGTTTAAAGCAGAAGACTTGAAAGCAATGTACCACCTTCCAGACCCACAGAAGGTGTATAACAAGGAATTTATCAGCAGATTTACTGATAATTAAATAAAGTCCAATCCGAATTCTAATAAAGATTGGAGGAAAACCCAGAAGCACGAAATGAAGCATCCGGTATGTATTCTGTAGATTCTCTTTTGCCTCCATATTCCTATGCAGCTGCCATGATGTGTAGGTTATTTGGCAATGATAATTCAGCTAGGTTTTCTATACAAATGGTCCCATTAATCCTAGCTGCTGTGAATTCCGACATTATGGATTGGGCTGTTATTCTTTCTGATAGAATGGCCAATAGGATCCTTGAATACAGACAAGAAAAAACTGCTGGAAATTCTACCCCCTTTTTCTTTTGTGCCTATATTCTTGATGCTATTTGTCTCAATTCCGAATTTCCCTTATTTGGATGGAAATGGACTCCCAATAACCCCCTTCCAATCCATATTTATCATAAATTTCTTTGGAAGATTCATTTCCAAGCTAATGTATATAGAATCTGTCATGGTTTCCTCATCCCTGTTTTCCAAACCATTTTCAATCGCTTTCCTCCTAGTTTTTCTGATAAAGCTAAAGCCGACCTGTCTGCAATCGGAGATTGGTTTGGGGAGGAAAAATTTACTTACATCAGGGTTTTTGGTAGTATAGTGGAGCCGCATGTTCTTCCGCTTTTTGTTCCAGACAAAATTCTCGCTCAAGAAGTTTCTTATCAATTGACAATTGAAGGTATATCCAGGTCTTTGAATAACAGTAAGAAGAGAATGTGGCCTCAATTCCCACTTAATTGTGGTCATTTCACTCTAAATGATTTCAAGCATGCAGAAAAAGAAGTCTTCAAGATAAGAGGTTGTAAATTTGCAACCATTCCTGGAAGACAATATGATCCAAAAAAGATAGCATTTGATGTCACTGATTCAGTTTCAATTGCTCGTTTTGAGCATGAACCAGATATGTTCGATGATTTGTTTGTTTCATTAGATAATTTTCCTCGAATTTTTGACTTGGTCAAGTCTAAATTTCAACAGGAGGAAATAAATAAATTTATCTTATTTAGAAGCCAGAGATTGTTGAGAGTACCTCTGGACCAGCTGAGAACTCAAATCCAAAAATCAGAGACAGAAGGTACATCCGGCCAAACGCTAGTAGAAACATCTACCAGCAAAATAATTACACAATCGGCTGTCAACCAGCCGACTGTACATACTCAAAAAGTGGTCACTATTGACAAACCTGATGCCCCAAAGGGAAATACTGCTCAAATGACAGACAAATGCACAAATATCAATGATGAGGTGCATAATCAAAAGGATGGATCGGATGACAAAAGCACTAAGAAGAGCATAGATAAAGAGAAAGGAAAAGAAATAACTAAGGAGATTATGGTTTCCACTAATCTTGATATTTCTTCTCAGCTATTAAATCAATATGATCAGTTTGCTCAACAGCTTGGATTGCAGGATAAAGGTAAATAACAAATAGAGCAGGATGTTGAAATCATTCCTGAACATCCTACAAGGCATATTGTATTAAAAGGTGAGGAGATCCCTCCTTTGGATGTATTTTACAGCCCTAAACATAAGGCTGTTGTCAAAAGACAAAGAAAGAAAAGAAAAACAGAACAGGGTATATTTTCTACTCCATCAGAGGAGTTTATGAATATTGTTTATAAGAACAATGAAATGAATCCATTTGAAGACCTTACGAAATTGTCCCAGTATACAGGAGCTTATAGTGCTGCAACAGTGGATAAAGTTGTAGAAGTTTCTCAACTAATAACTCAGAAAGATCTTCACATAGCTTCACTGGAAGAACAAGCTAAGGAGAATCAGCAACTGATCAGCCAATTGCAACAACAACTACAGGATCAGACATTCAGGTCTAAAGAATTGGAGAAACAGCTTGCTGAAGAAAAGAAGGTTGATGAAAAGCTTTTAGGCAAACAAAAGCAGCTAAATGAAGAAATTTCTAAGTTACAGAGTCTGTTACAAAATGAGGAAAAGGCAAAAATGATTCAAGAAAAGGAATTTCAAGCAACTTTGGATAAGTTTAAAGATTACCCAAAGTTAAATGAATTCAAATCAGAAGCCCTTGAGGCTAATAAATTATTGACTCAACAATTAATTGAATTTTGCTCAAAACTGTCACAAGCAGAACCTTTTTGTGGTATTACTTCATCTTTGATCCAAACTATCATAACTCTTAGACAAGAAATAGATGATGCCGATGAAAAGATTTCTGAGTTTCTCAACTGGCAGGATACAGAAAAGGGAAAAGAAGAAAATCTTCCTAGGATAGAGGAAAAACACAAAGAAATCTTGTTTACAGAATGGGAACATCAATTAATGAAAGCTGATAGAGAAATATCAAGGGCCAGAAATATAATGAATAATCTCACGCAATTCATAAATGACAGCTTATACTCAATTAATCTCATTTCAGACTGTGTTCCTGGAAGTTTGCCAAAAATAAAAGAAACTGAAGACAGGTGGAGAGAAGAAATGAAAAGGAAAAGTCAACAAATCGGCAAACTTCAAACGATATCCTGGGATAGTATGTGGACTCATTTGATCAAGCCAAACAATCAACAGACAGCTATCAAACTTCTATCAAACGCTGTCGATTGTCTAATTCCAGAATTTTCTGATGCCACCTATGCTGGACAGTTGCATACTGAGATGAGTCATCCACCAAGACTCCGAGATATGTTGAACATTTGCAACTTGGCTTCATCAAGCGTAGGAGAAAAACAATGAATCAGTTTTATTCAAAATAGCATTTCAGTTTTAATTTGATAGATTGTAGCAGTAGTATTAGGATTTTGTTATGTAATTTATTATTTAAATCCCTCTCACGCATTTAGAGAAGGATCGGAAGTTGTAATATTTTTGGGATTTGGAGCTAACATTTCTGTACTTCATTCCTTATTATATTTATATGAAAGATCACATCTGGTGATTTTTGTGCTCAAATTATCTTTGAAGTGTTGCATTTTTGTGCCTTTGGATTTAATTTTACATTGGAGTTACTAGATCAGAGTATCACATTTCGTTTGACAGTCTGCAAGATGAATGAGGTATTTTTATCTGTTCATTGTTGATTGTCTCTGTTATATGGTATTCATTTGAAGAATTTGCTATCATTTATATATTTGATTTTCATAATATTTTCTTTTTATATTATCATTTCTGAGTATAATTGGAATATTATCATTTATAGACATATATGAATGGTATATAATGATGAATGCAATATGCTAATATAACTCTGTTTAATTTATTAAACAGAGTTATCTTTATTCGTTTCTGCATATTTCAATTTAGTTAATAATACATTTCCATGGTTATTATTAGATTGAAATAATCCTAAGTTGTATTCACATATAATCACCCGGGTTAAAATTAGAATTTCTTTATCAGCATTTAGTTTAGATTAGATAGTTTTATTTTCTGTTAATTTAGTCCCATTTTCACCCATCCAATTCAATCCACTTAGTTATAAGGAAACTGGTCCTTTAAATCCAGTCGGAGCCACCATCCCAAACGAAAAAGGAGCTGTCTTAAGGTCCCGACCGGGTGGTTTTCCCCCAATGTTTGAAGCAGAGATTTTCTAGGCTTCAAAATTTTTGGCGCTAGAAGGAGGGCCTTCAACTGTGAATGGCAAGCAAACCCAAATCTGCAAACCATTCTAAGAGTAATTCTCCCTCCACATCACCTCGTACTTCCCAATTGCCTGCTGATTCCTCAGCATCCAAGCAAGAAGAAGAGGTATCCACTATCACTGCTCAAACCCACCATACTTCAGAACAATTAAGTCTTGAATCTTCTGAAGTTCAGTCTCTCATCCAGAAACTTCAGAGTTTCTCGATTTCACCACAGAAATCTGAGCTATCTCAAAGCAGTGAGACTTCGAAATTCAATCTACCTCACCCTCTTACTAGACTTCAGAGTGAGAAGCTCGGTATTGAACCTACTGAATTTCCTTTACCTAAAAGGAAAAGGGCAAAGAAAAATACTGAAGATTCTGACAGTGAAGCACTTTCATCCACATCTTCCATCTCATCTTCCCCAGTGCGAAGTCAACCATCCACTCCCTCATTACATATTGTTGTTCGCCAGGAATTAGGAACTTCAACATCTCAACCTGCTCATTCCTCAATATCAATTCCTTCCCAGACATTTGGAATTTCAACAATAGTATCATCCACCACTGGTATTACAATGGCAGATCCATGGACCAGACCTGGTGCAGTCAACATGCCCGCACCATTACATGCATTACCTGATGCTCCTGAAAAATGGCTACCCAAGTTTAATCCAGAAAATGGAACCCAAGCTGAGGAACATATCAATAACTTCATGTTAGCAGTTAATTTGAAGGGAGTGACTGAGCAAGATGTCGTTGTTAGGCTTTTTCCTTATACATTGCAAGGATCAGCAGGATCCTGGTATTTTTCCCTGCCTTCTGATTCTATTACCACTTGGGACATTTGCCAAGAACAGTTTCTTACTAAGTATGGAGACGATAGATCTTTAGCTACACTAATAAATGATCTCTCCAATCTTAGGATAGAGCATAGGGAACCCATTAAAGAATTTAATGCTCGTTTCAATAAACTTTTGAATAAAATCCCAACGACTTCCAAACCAAGTGAACAAATCAGAAGTGAGTGGTATATTACTGCCCTACCCGCCAATATAGCTATTTTTGTAGACAGGGCCGCAAAACCAACACTTGCTGAAAACATGAAAGAAGCACTTGCTGTGGAAAAACGTATTAATGCTCTAGAAAAGAAAGCGGCTCTTGAGGAAAGAAAAACCAAAAAAGTTTCATTCAAAGAAGACTCAAAGAAGAAAATCTCAAAAGATCCATATGATATGGAAGGCCTCCAAAAGGTCCTCAAGACTATGTCAAATGAAATGATTGAAATTAAGAAACAAGTAGCTGAAACTTCAACCAAAAGGCCCTTTAAGAATTATAAGAAAACCGAATCAAAACCACCAAATATCGTATCTTATGCAGAATCAGATCAAGAAGAGGAAGAAGAGGAAACAATCTCATCAACTGATAATGAAGAGGAAATTGTTGAATGTCATGGCATGTGGGATTTCATACTACCCAACTCCGATACAAATAATGATGAAGAAGCTTTACCTGTCTCTACTAGGAGTAAAGGTACGTCCGAACCTGTTCAGACAACTTCAAAGAAACGGAGTGCAGGTGCTGCTACAACAAAAGAAAAAGTACCTACAAAGAAATCACCCGCAGCAGTCCCCCAAAACCCACCTTCAAATTCAAATACTCCTCCAACATCCAAAACGTTAGTAGTATCCGATTCAATGGATTACAATATTGTTGATGATATGAAGAAAACTAAGGCAAACATTACCATGTTTGAACTTAGCAAATTAAAACATCAGCAGAAATTGCTTCTCAAAGAATTGAATGCTGTTCCCTGTTCACCTCTTCCCAGTACTAAAGCTGCAAATGATTCTGGTCAACCACCTTCTGGTATGATAGAAGCTACTGATTCAGTCCTGATTGGTGATAGATCAAATTCTCACACTCCACCCTTCCTTTTGACTTTTGAGATCTACAACAGAAACCTACACAATTGTTTGATTGACTCAGTGGCATCATCCAATATAATGCCAGCTTCAGTTTGTTCTAAACTGAACATAGAACCCCAAAAGTCTTCCATACACATTGTACAGTTAGACAGAAGCAAGGTCCAGGTTTTAGGAGAGATTAACTCTGTAACTATCAGGTTAGCAGCTGATCCACGGGTAGTTCACCGAATTGATATCTTAATAGCTGATATACCTGAATTTTATGGGTTGATTTTGAGTAGAGATTGGTCTGAAAAGCTCCACGGGTATATTTCTACCGATTGGTCTCACATGTGGTTACCTTATGGAGGAAAGCCAAATCAAATAAAAATCAATCGAGAGAAACACATGACCCATACTGTAACAGATTTTGAACAAGAAAATCAACCAATTGCATTTAATAACAACATCTTTGGAAATTATTCATCAGAGTCATTTTTTGGAAATCTCACTGCCCAACCATCCCCTTTCTCAGTAAACAGTTTAACATCACAGATTGAAAACTATTCACAAACTGATAGGTCAAGATGTTTTAATGATACTGGGGAAACTGTAAATAAGATTGTTAATACTTCTTGATTTTGGTCTTTATATTTTGACGGCTCTAAATCTAACGAAGGTTCAGGAGCAGGGTGTATCTTGGTTAGCCCGCAAGGTGAAAAGACAATGCTGTCCTGTAGGTTAGAATTTGAATGCACAAACAATACAACTGAGTATGAAGCTTTAGTCCAAGGTTTGTATAAAGCAATTGGCCTTAAAGTGCAATATTTGAAAGTATTCGGCGATTCTGAAATTATTGTCAAACAGGTGAGAAATACAAGTCACTGTCTTTCAAATCACCTCAAACATTATCAATCGCTGGTACAAGAACTCACCACACACTTTTCTGCATTCAATATTTCTTCCATCCCTAGGTCTCAAAATTCAGCAGCAGACTTGCTAGCCAATGTTGCTTCCAGACTCATACCTTCTGAATATTTTAGCCCAGATAGATTTTCAATAGAATTACTTTTTCGACCATCTGTCCCAGACAATGTCACAAATTGGAGAGTTTTTTACCATGATCAAGATATCTTGAATTTCATGATTTCAGAGAAATCATATGATGATCAAATTATTGACGAAGAAGAGCATGATTTACAAATTTCTTCAAAAAGTAATGAAAATCCCATTCCGAAATCTATTGTTAGATTGGAGGACTTATATGATATCAAGGACAGATTCAAGAAAGTCACTAATACCAAGCTTCAAAGTTCCACTTTGAAATTTGAATTAGTGAATCTTGGTTCTGATTCAAAACCTCAAAATGTTAATTTAGGACTTAATTTAACATCATAGGAAAGGGATGCTTTCATTAAACTATTGAACAAATACAAAAATGTTTTCGCTTGGAATTATGATGATTTAAAAACATATGATACTTCAGTTATTCAGCACACAATTCCAATGCTTCCCGATATTAAACCTGTTCAACAGAAGCTAAGGAAAGTTCATCCAAATCTTGAAGATCAAATCAAATTAGAACTTAATAAACTTTTGAAAGCCAAAATCATTTTTCCTGTCAGGCATTCTAATTGGGTTTCCAATATGGTACCTGTAAGGAAGAAAAATGGTGATATAAGAATCTGTATTGATTTCAGAAATTTAAACAAGGCATGTTTGAAAGACAATTTCCCATTGCCAACCATGGAGCAGATACTTCAAAAAGTAGCTGGTTCTGAACTTATGTCCTTTCTCGATGGATTTTCAGGCTATAATCAAGTCTTGGTTCATCCAGATGACAGATTGAAAACAACTTTCAGAACGAAATGGGGAACTTATGCTTATCAAAAAATGCCTTTTGGATTAATAAATGCAGGAGCAACTTTCCAAAGAGCCATGGACATAGCATTTAATGGTCTGATCAATAAATCAGTTGTTGTTTATCTCGATGATATAACAGTATTCTCTAAAAACAGAACCAATCATCTACATGATCTTAAACAAATATTTGAAAGATGTAGAAGGTTTGGTATTTCATTAAATCCGAAAAAATCTTTCTTTGCTTTTAGGTGAAGGAAAACTTTTAGGATTTGTTGTATCAAAAGATGGTATATACATTGATCCAGACAGAGTTAAAGAGATCTCTGATATTTCTTTACCTCATAACAAAAAATCCATGCAATCATTTCTTGGACAGATCAATTTTGTAAAAAGATTCATTCCTGATTTTTCTTTAATTATTTTACCTATGCAAAATATGATCAAGAAAAATTCAGTATTCAAATGGGGGCATAAAGAGAAAGAAGCCTTTGAGTTAATCAAACAGGCAATCATTAATGCACCAGCATTAAGTACTCCAGATTTTTCTAAAGATTTTATTTTGTATACTTTAGCCACAGAGACATCTTATGCAGCTGTTTTAACACAACTCAATGATCAGAAAATTGAAGCACCAATTTCATTCTTCAGTTCAAATCTGCAAGGAGCTGAACTGAATTATTCCGATGTTGAAAAACAAGCCTTTGCTGTGTTCAAATCAATCAAGAATTTTAGACCTTTTCTCTTAAAAACTCATACAAAAATCATTGTCCCATTCTCTGCAGTGAGGCAATTATTAATTCAGAGAGAAGTAGGAGAAAAACGAGCTAATTGGGTAACAGCCTTACAAGAATATGATGTTGATATTAAACCAACTAAGATTGTTAGAGGACAAGGTTTTTGCAGATTATTAGCAGGAGCTCATAACATACCAGAGAATGATCATTCAAATCAAGATATTCAAGTAAATCAGATAAGTGTTACGTATTCTGAGTCTCAGTATTCTGATCTCATCTATTACTTAAAAAATGGGTATGCTCCTTCTGATCTCAGTTATAAGAAAAAACGTGCTTTAAGATTAAAAGCTGTTAAATATGAGATCATTGATAATGTGTTGTTTAGGAAAAATTATGATTCAATTTTGTTGAGATGTCTAGAAAAGACTGAGGCTGAAAAGGTTTTGCAGGAGTTGCATGATGGACCAGCAGGAGGTCATTTTGGAGGTGATACCACAGCTCACAAAATAATTCATGCTGGCTATTATTGGCCTACCCTTTTTAAAGATACACATGAATATGTAAGAAAGTGCAGAATCTGCCAAACTGCAAGTGGAAGACAAAGGAAACCAGTTTTTCCTTTGCAACCAGTAAATATTGAGCAACCATTTGAACAATGGGGACTTGACATTATTGGTGAGATAGTACCTCATTCTTCCAAGCAGCACAAGTACATTCTTACTGCAACCGATTATTTTACAAAATGGGTAGAGGCACTCCCTTTGAAGGTAGCCAATTCTGATGCAATTATTGATTTCATAGATCAATTTATCATAACCAGGTTTGGTGTACCTCAAGCTCTTGTCTTTGATAATGCATCTTATTTTTCAGGAAATAGTTTAATAGAATTTGCAGTTAAAAGAGGTTTTAAACTCAAATATTCAGCTAATTATTACCCACAAGGTAATGGGTTAGCCGAATCCACCAATAAAAATCTCATCAAAATTATTAAAAGGACTATCGATCAAAATCAAAAGAATTGGCATAAATCTTTAATCTTTGCATTATGGGCTGATCGTATTACTGAGAAAGCTTCAATAGGAACTTCACCTTTTAATTTATTTTATGGAAAAGAAGCTGTGATACCATCAAATTTAACTCTTCCATCATTAGCCCTAGTACAATTTATTGAAGAAAATCCTTCTTCATCCATTCAATTGAGGTATGATCAAATCCTTAAACTAGAAGAAGAAAGAGATAAAGCTAGAATTGTTCATGAAAAACATCAACAACTTGTGAAATCTTCTTTTGATGCAAGTTCTACCGGCTCAAAAATTTTGTCAATTGGTGATCTTGTTCTAAAATGGGATAAGGCACATGAAAAAAAAGGTAAACATACCAAATTTCAAAAGATGTGGCTTGGACCATTTCAGATCGTTGAAAAGATAGGCTCAAATACATTCATGCTCCAAGATCTAACAGGTAAGAGAGAATCTCTTCCTGTAAACGGGCTTATCTTAAAGAAATTCTTCTCATGAGGTAACCCCTCCTTAAAGTTGTACATATTCTTTTTTGCAAAGTCTTTTATTGTTTTTACAAATAAAGGTTGTTAATAAGTCTCTAATTGACTGTTTAACTTGATAGAAAAATTCTTAAGAAAAATGTTATAAATATTTATTTTTGTGTAAATAAGAATTTTTAGAGAAATAATTATATTCTCTTGATAGTTTTAAATAAGATGTTAAACTTTGAAAGATTATACCAATTATTTGCATAATCTTTTTGGAAAAACTTGAGGAAAATGTAAATCATTACAAGTTTATTAAGCAAAGAGAAGTTATCTATAAAAGTAAAGATTATTCAAGTCTTGGTACTCAAAAACTCAGAAAATTGTCATCCATTGATTCTTAAGGATAAGACTAGTTCACCCCATTCATTTAGGTTGTGATTTTTTAGAATATAATTCTAAGAAATTATTGAAAACATTTTTTTTAAGAGATAAGAGGTCTCATCACGAGCCGACTTACCATATTCATAAGAAATAATAAAGCTGACATTACCAATACTGCCTATCAAAACAGGGTAATGGCTTATTAATATAAGACAAGGGGTCTCATCATGAGCCAGCTTGTTCAGTTTTAATTATAACTATTGAATGGCATTGTTAACAACTGGCTACCAAACCAGAACAATGGCTCTTAAAAAAAAAAAAAAAAAAAAAAGAAATAAAAATAAATAAAAGACAAAAAACATGAGATAACATATCTTATGAATTTATCTTTTAAAAAGTCATAATCTTAGTTGAATGGGACAATGAATAGTTAATGGTTAAAAGGTAACCCTGTCGAGACTATGAACGCTTGCAGGCAGCAGAGGCAATACCTATGACAATAGAGTATATTATCAAAACCAAGCTTGAAGAAATCCACTTACTTCATTATTAATACCAATCAAAGCTTAAGACAACTAAAAATGTTTTTATTCTCAAGAAACTAGAAAGAAATTGTTAATAATTTTTATTCTTTTTCATAAGTTAGATTTTATTTTTGATTATCCTAGGATAATTTTTATTTACCTTTAAAAATCTTTACTTACTTAAGATATAGTATTCATTCTATTTTTCGGAGATAACTGGTTCTTTCAAGTGAATCGCCAATTGTTGTACTATACAACAACCCTCCCTTTTTCTAAATTTTAGAAATAAAATTTAGAAATAGGGTCCCTTTCTTTTTAGAAATAAAACACTTAGAAATAAAAATTCATTGTTTTGGAAAATTTCATATTATTACTAAACAGATTCAACATTAAAAAAAAAAAAACTTATGGTCCGATCTAATATACAAGGCCTTATCATAAAAAAGCAAATCAAAGTTAAAAGTTCAATCGCAATCGGAGAATCGGAGATAACCTTCAAAAGAAATTTCATATGCCCATTTCAAATCTTCCGATGCGATTAGTCCAATCGGAAAATTTTAATCGCTAAGAGTTTAAAACAGTTAATTATAACTCCCGATGCGATGCGGTCAATCGCAATCGATTAATCGGGACAGTCTTTAAGAAACTCTTTACGCTTAGTTGAAATTCCCCGATCCGATGTGCATTTGATAATAAACGCTTTTAAAAGAAAATCGAACGTTTGTTTAAAAAAATATGGTAGACCCCACCATTAGAGATCGGAAAGATCTGCAATCGCAATCGATCAATCGGGATAAACGTATTGTGATACTCATTTGCCATTCGAAAACTTCCGATGAGATTCATCTATTTTGCATACGAAGATTTTTGTTGAATATATTAATATATCACAAGCGCCAAATCTTTATTGGTACGAAGGCATTCAATAACGAATCAAATGAATATGGTTTATGATTTGGTTTTAAATACTTAAGGGTGACCCAAAAGGAGCATTTATGCAATATACGAAACAAATAAATGAAAAACCATAAATTCATAAATCATTCCGTTTGAGTGGCTTGTTGATCACGACTGAGAGTTTATTGTCTTGCAGAGCCAAAGAACAACAAGTTTTTTCATTCACAGACAAAGGGAAGCTGTAGCAGACGCAGAAATGTCAAAGAGAGGAAGAAGAAACAAGACTTCTCTACCAGTGAAGCTTGCCGAAACTCCTACGGTCTCAAAAGAAAAGCCCATAAAGCCAAGGCTAGTCACAGATACATCATGCCAAGGTCTTGGGAAAATGACATGGGACACAGCCTACAACCTATTGGAAAAAGAAAACCCCAAGGTCACAGTGGAGAAGGCATCAGTTCCAGACGAGAATAGCTCGGATTCTGACTCTGACATCAATGAAAGAACACTTGCAAATTCATTTCTACATCGAATTGCAGCCAGAGCGAGCATCATGCCTTACTATGATGTAGTCCGATGGGTTATCGACAGTGTAAAGATACAAGATAGAACGTTTGTTTCAGCATATGGAGTGCCTTTCGGCTCGTTTAAAGCAGAAGACTTGAAAGCAATGTACCACCTTCCAGACCCACAGAAGGTGTATAACAAGGAATTTATCAAAGATTTTGCTGATAATAACAAATTCCAATCTGACCCTATCAAAGATTGGAGGAAAAACCCAGAGAAGCACCGAAATGAAGCATCCGGTATGTATTCTGTAGATTCCCTTCTCCCTCCATATTGCTATGCAGCTGCCATGATGTGTAGGTTATTTGGCAATGATAATTCAGCTAGGTTTTCTATACAAATGGTCCCATTAATCCTAGCTGCTGTGAATTCCGACATTATGGATTGGGTTGTTATTCTTTCTGATAGAATGGCCAATAGGATACTTGAATACAGACAAGAAAAAACCGCTGGAAATTCTACTCCCTTTTTCTTTTGTGCCTATATTCTTGATGCTATTTGTTTCAATTCTGAATTTCCCTTATTTGGATGGAAATGGACTCCCAAAGACCCTCTTCCAATCCATATTTATCATAAATTGCTTTGGAAGATTCATTTCCAAGCTAATGTATATAGAATCTGTCATGGTTTCCTCATCCCTGTTTTCCAAACCATTTTTAATCACTTTCCTCCTAGGTTTTCTGATAAAGCTAAAGCCGACCTGTCTGCAATCGGAGATTGGTTTGGGGAGGAAAAATTTACTTACATCAGGGTTTTTGGTAGTATAGTGGAGCCGCATGTTCTTCCGCTTTTTGTTCCAGACAAACTTCTCGCTCAAGAATTTTCTTATCAATTGACAATTGAAGGTATATCCAGGTCTTTGAACAACAGTAAAAGGTGAGGAGATCCCTCCTTTGGATGTATTTTACAGCCCTAAACATAAGGCTGTTGTCAAAAGACAAAGAAAGAAAAGAAAAACAGAAAAGGGTATATTTTCTACTCCATCAGATGAGTTTATGAATATTGTTTATAAGAACAATGAAATGAATCCATTTGAAGACCTTACGAAATTGTCCCAGTATACAGGAGCTTATAGTGCTGCAACAGTGGATAAAGTTGTAGAAGTTTCTCAACTAATAACTCGGAAAGATCTTCACATAGCTTCACTGGAAGAAAAAGCTAAGGAGAATCAGCAACTGATCAGCCAATTGCAACAACAACTACAGGATCAGACATTCAGGTCTAAAGAATTGGAGAAACAGCTTGCTGAAGAAAAGAAGAAGGTTGATGAAAAGCTTTTAGGCAAACAAAAGCAGCTAAATGAAGAAATTTCTAAGTTACAGAGTTTGTTACAAAATGAGGAAAAGGCAAAAATGATTCAAGAAAAGGAATTTCAAGCAACTTTGGATAAGTTTAAAGATTATCCAAAGTTATATGAATTCAAATCGGAAGCCCTTGAGGCTAATAAATTATTGACTCAGCAGTTAATTGAATTTTGCTCAAAACTGTCACAAGCAGAACCTTTTTGTGAGATTACTTCATCTTTGATCCAAACTATCATAACTCTTAGACAAGAAATAGATGATGCCGATGAAAAGATTTATGAGTTTCTCAACTGGCAGGATACAGAAAAGGGAAAAGAAGCAAATCTTCCTAGGATAGAGGAAAAACACAAAGAAATCTTGTTTACAGAATGGGAACATCAATTAATGAAATCTGATAGAGCAATATCAAGGGCCGGAAATATAATGAATAATCTCACGCAATTCATAAATGACAGCTTATATTCAATTAATCTCATTTCAGACTGTGTTCCTGGCAGTTTGCCAAAGATAAAAGAGACTGAAGACAGGTGGAGAGAAGAAATGGAAAGGAAAAGTCAACAAATCGGCAAACTTCAAACTATATC